>JASANF010015284.1:0-62025 GCA_030248245.1 Trissonchulus sp. WLG1_4 | reverse complement strand
AATAAAGCTTTTCGTTTTGGTGAAAAACACTGACTTTTGACGTTGCTCTAAATGTGGACGTTTCACCTATAGGTCTATCACAGTGATAAAATAGTAGCGTAGGTAGTACAACATTGAAGTAGATAAGTCCCAAACATATAGGTAGATTGATTACATGTATGTAGCATTCGGTCTATAAACCTAAATATCAAATAATGTGGAGACGGAAGGTTATATTTTATTTGTTCATGCAAATTTATAACTGCCAACTAAACTAAACGTATATCAAAATGTAAGGCGGATAATTGGTTTTTTAAGGTCATCACCTGTTTCATAGCACCACAACATTTACTATGTTAAAATAACAATATTAAAGTGTGAAAATATAAGGACAAACAAACCTTGAAGCTTACACAACTTACGTTGTTTTCTGGTAAAGTCGTCTATTCTGGGATAAAGAAAAAACAGTTAGTAGGTCAATCTACAGCTTTATTGCGTACCAAGTACACAAACTACTATAAGCTTGCTTCATTAACAGTCAACAATCATGAAAGTTTGTGCTTAATTGTGTTCATTTACTTTAAACGTTTAAAACCATACTTCCTGACAGACAAAATAGTACCCACTTCATTTGCAGTAAAGACAACAACTTGTCAAGACCGTACTCGGCGTGGAACTGAAAGACCTCAGAAACAAAATAGCTTCCTAGCCTCAGTGTGATGACAATTCTCGGGGTTTCAATTGGAGTGACAAAACCTGATGGAACAGTGATTTAATAAATTGGATGAAAAATTTATACCTGCTGCAATATTTTGATTTCAGTAAACTTCATAATGTCATTTACTATATGCCATCTTCTATATAATATGACTCTAAATAATTGAAGCTTAAAAAACACACAAGGCAACTTCTCTAATACAAAGATGTAGCGGAAATTTGATAGTGCACAAGATACTGGAAAACAAGTATTTTTAGCTAATTTCATTAACGCCGTTTTAAATTCACATGTTGCTCAAACTACAAACCTTAAATAACACGATAACAAAAAACACTTTGCAATCGATAAATTACAATAATTTTAATACATTAACATGAAACAACTTCAGGGAGTTTGAGACTTAAAAGATAAAAAATCACGGTCTTTCGCAATTTTTCACACTATTTTGTGGACAATCAATTCAGAGAAAATAGGAGAAAAGTTAAAACCAGGTTTTGCTTGTATATTTGACTGGAGTTATTTATGTTAGCTAGCCTCATAAACATTAACGTCAAATAGACGTCCCTGACGTCAAAAGGTTATGTGCACAGCTGATACTGACACCAGCTAAAAACAGCTTTTCAGATATATCCTTGCCACTAGCACTGCAAAACTAGACTAAAAACTTTAATATTCCCTTTTTTCGTATCCCTTTCCGCTAAGTACATTTTGCTGCAACTATGAATTAGTAAAGACAATTTTGAGGCCAATAGTTACTAACTAGATAACTAGACTCACCTTTGTGTCTTTGAATGTAGTCACAGCAACCTCATAGTAAGACGCACTAAACATAACAAAAACCTATTTAATATATCAAAACAATTTATAGTTTGCGTCCTGTTATAGATCGCTCCAAACCTGGATAATTCAATATTTACGCGATCCCTAGAGGACCGCAAACAAGGGTGGTATTTTAGTCAAGAAGGCGCCATTATGTTTAGTTTTTTAGCTGAATTGGGTTAGCTCAGATGATAGAGCATCAATTTCTAACAAAAAAACGTTTGATTTACCCCGCCAAACTAATTTTTGTTCATCTGCGGCCCAGCGTTAAGTTAGAACAAGGTCTTTCGCTGAGGGGGGGAGCGGTTACAATGTGAGGTCTGAGTGTCACTATTCCAGAACAATATCAATCATTAATAGAGAGAAAATTTCCAGAAAAAATAATTATTGTTAAATTACAATTTCACTATACTTTTAATGCTACTCGAAATGTTTTATTGAGTTTCCAAAGCTTTTAATAAACAATAAAAACGCCTTTAAGTAAAAATTAATGAAAATGTTGAAATTTATTTTTTTGAAAAATGTATAGTGCATTTGTATTGTAATGTGTAGTAAAGTTGGACTCGGATCACTGGATTCAAAGTTCAGTCAAAGTGCTCATCACTACACCATAGCATCATGATAGTTAATCTCATTTAATCACATTTTATACGTTTTATAGTTGACAAATAACACATTTTTTAACTTCTCACTATAAATGGCGTCAAGAATGAGTTGTAGGTTTTGGAACCACAAGTCATATTAGAACATCGGCATTATCGTCCTATTGCTAAATAGCTGAATAGTCTATAAAAAAATTTTATATGTGATAAAGCTCGTCTTATCAGCGTACGGCTAGCTCGTGTTTTAACTAATGTTTGATTGTGACTCAGGAAGACAACGGTTTGATCTTGTTTGGTACGTTCTCTTTTATACCAATTTGAATTTCGGATATACACCTGTGTGACAAAAAGGACACAGACTGTGCAGAAAAAATAGAGATACATAATTTTCCAGTGATATTTGACGCTAAATAACAAGTAACTGCAAATGGGATAAGGTTCCTTCCCGGTATCTACATTTTCCGTACTTACTGTTTAAAAAATTGTATGTTACTACATATAAAGCATAATTTTAACTTAACTTATTAACCTATCTAGCACCTACATCGCATATTTTTACTGAATGTAACAACGTCCAAAAATTAATGCTGCAGGATGTTAAGCATCCTGCTGTATCGAGCCATTTCGCTCAAAAGTCACGCTTTGATCTGAGATGACGACATCAGGTTTAACAAGCAATAAATAGGGTATAAACAGGTAAATAGGGTCCAGGGCCACTAGTATACTGCTGTTGAAGTATTACGCAGGCAAAAATTAACAAACAGCGGCCAAGATAAAAATACACACAAAAAATGGCTATGAGCCTGCTCATTTTTCAAAACAACATTTCTTTTTATAGAAGGAACGAAAATGACCTACTCCAAATAGCAATAGACAGTGAATATGGTATATACGTGGGCCATAAAGCTGTGTAAATAAAGCAGTGCAAATCGATGTACCTCCTTCAGTGTTATTTGGCACGAAAAATTTGACCTAACCGAAATAATAAACAAGTGATTCAGATGTGGCGCAACAGAAAAACCTGTCACGTACGTGCATGGCACAGGACAATTACAATTTGAATACCACGCTGCATCTTCAGACTCGTACAGAAAATATTGTGCCTTAGCGCATTGAACTGAAATGGAAAGTTATGATTACTTAGCAGTATTATTTATAACTATTTACAGTCGGCGAGCAAAATTCATCTTCAAATTAAAATTTAAACGGTCCAGAAGCTGTAGTTACTGTGTATATAGCTGATATTTTTTACTTTTAGTGGTCAAAAAAGGACGAGCCTTCGCAGAAACTGACAAACGTGAGGAAGTATATATTTCAGTAGCAATTACAAAAAATGTAAAGTGGTTCGAAACCCATTTTTAGCATAGTAAGGTGACATAATTTTGTTTCACACACTTGATAATCACTGTTCGGCCACGTTTGTCTTTTGAGTAGGAATGTCAATTTTCTAATATCTCATGCAATAAACATGGTCTACAGTCTTTTTCAAATGAAAAAATATTTGCCCAACGCCATTTCATCCGACGAATTTGGTTTCATCAGAGCGCAGGTTTGTTTTTAACAAAAGGGACACTTGGCTTTGGTCCTGCATAAAAATTCTACATAGCTTTTGCTTTATTTAAAATATGCTTCAAACCGAAGCCGCGCTTTACAATGTGTAGCACCTGTTTAACACACTGAATTGGTATTATTAGCTAATTTAACTGAAAGAACAAAAATAATTTGCATGGAAACAAAACTCTATGCAACAGCTTCCATATAAGTGAGGGTCAGATGACATAACCCGACGCCTAAAATCCATTTTCATTTAAAAATGACTGAACAATATTATACTAATATTTATATCTACTTTGTATCGAAGTACAGTGCAGTTTACTTACTCCAGTCCAAACGTGATATACAAGCCAAAACGGGTTTATTCGTATTTAGGTCTGGAAATCTTGTATCCGAGCAATTGCAGGCTATTACAAGCTGCTTTTGGTAGCACGAGTAATAGCAAAGCTAAAAAATTTACACTAGAAACAGCATAGCCAACAAAAGCAAAAACTCCCACTTCAACTTACATAGGACGAGACACGAGACCCTTCCTTTGAATTAACTATCTTCACAATACAGTAAAGTAGCTATTTAATAGAACTGTAATTTAAACTCTCCTTTATGCCTAGTTTCTATTAGATATAAATATAACCAACACAAAAGTTCAAACAAGCTTACGCTACTTCGGTAATGAAAAATTATTCCTTAATTAAGAACTTAAATACAATTTAAGTTTAGAAAATAGTTCAACATATTCAATATTTATTATTTCAGTCTGATGAGAAGCAAAAATTATTCATTAATAGTAGTACTCTAACTCACAAACTAACATAATAGCTAAATAAGTAGCAAAACATTAAAATACGAACTTGCATGCTATATGTCTTGTCTCGATACAAAAAGTCTGACACGTTTTCAGCATTGTGAGCACAACCACCGTATTTACCGCCAAGTCTTCTTTCGTTGACCTAAAATAATCAACTGAATGAGTGCAGGGTACTGTAATATTAAAATTATACTTAGCCATTATGAACAATGTCATTAATAAGCACTTTTGTTGACGAGCCAATTGTTTGTTGCATTACAACTGTATCATTTTACCGTAATGAAAAAAACACGCCGTGCACCAAACGGTTTTTTGACAGCCATACTAGTTTCTATGGACTTTGGTAGAGATGAAAATTGCAAATTTTTTTCGAGATCGATGCCGAGACGAATACTTAAAAAATTTAAGCTACAGAGACGGAGACTTAAGTTATTTTTTACACAATGATTTGATGACTTCTTAGAGTTTAGGAGCAATCACTTTCCTATGGTTCCAAAGGTCTTGGTTGGATTTTCACACATTTGTGTATTGAGTAACGTTCTGCCAAATGTGTCGCACATTGTTCTCTCAAAAGCGCAACCTCCAAAATTCCAAAAAATTATTTTGCCATAAAACTACTTATGTTATAAAGTATAGTGCTGTTTTGTAGGCTGTGTCTGCATTCTGTAGGCTCCTATTTATTGACCATTTTGAACATCAAAATAGCGAAACTTTTGACAAAATAGATCTAATTAAAGATGTTTTTCAGATTTTTTTTTAGTATTTGCTTAAATTTTTGTAACATCAGGCACACCCTGTTATGGCACATGCCCCTGCGCCCAGTACTTAGTGTTCATGCCCAGCCGCGTAACCCGCCGGCGTGGTCGCCGGCCGGCAGAAAACTTTGAAAAACAAGCTCGACTTTAACCGGCCGGCTTTGGGTATGTAAAGTAACTGAAAACAGCCTCAACGTTGAAATTTACCCTTTAGGGCAGTATTTCTCTGAAAAAATTGAGCAAATTATATTGTTTGGACTTATGGTGAAATGTTGTAAAAAAAACAACGCGCGCGGAACTCATAGAATGTAGGTATACAAGTTTCCTATGGGAAGATACTTATATATGTGTGTAGTTTTTTTAATTACGAAATAGACCATTGAAAACTACGGCTATGTACGTACTCACCTACGTAGTGTAAAAACTTGTCAATTCGCACTAGTATAGTACGTACACATCAGTCATGAATTGACTTCTAGGATGTGAAATATGACCAAAATTTCATTAAAAGTTGAAAGATGGAATACATAAAGGCAGTCTCCGGAGACTCAGTCCAGACTATGCCTAAGCTCTTAGACTAACACTTTTAAGACTAAGGTGTCAGAACACCCTTTGGAATTCGTATGTATTACGTGTAGAATTCTTCATTACGATGTTCTAACAATACTAATCGGTATGCATAACGTACGTCAGTCTTGGATTAGTCTTGATTTTCCATTCAAAAATAAGACATGCCCTTCAGCTAGTCCAAGGCTAGTCTAAGCCTTATTTTAGCACTTATTATATTCTTTAAACTAAAGCCAGATGAGTGTTGTCAAAGATTATGAGCAAAATTTTTCAACAAATTTCAACTTTGCACAGTTTGAGATAAACACAAAAAATTTTAAAAAAGTTGCAAATTTAAGCTATCGGTAGCAAAAGCTTATTTACACAATTTTAAGGCATCGGCGTGCACCGTACAGTTTAAAAAAAGTATTTGTAACCGTGGGAACTATTAGAAAAGTTAGTTCAGTGTAGGTAATTTTTAACACTCAACTAAGACTATTTTTCAGAATACCGTTTAACGTCAGTCTTCGAAGACTAGGTCTAGACAAAGTCTTGAGTTTGTCTTACATCTTGAGCTTGTGCAAAATTCACCTTATATTTTGCAACGACGGTCTTAGTCGCAACGAAGCCAAACAGTGTCAATAATATCTTTCTAATTAAAGAAGAAAAGCTGTCAGAAGAGGCGTGCCGACTGTCCTGTGACCGATTAAGGTCAGTTTTCAATAAAAATAGCAAAAATGAGCCCAAGTGGGTATCCAAACAACCAAACAAACAAAAACTCGGCAGGGTTTTTAAGGGACCGTCCTGGGATACCTGCGTGGCCCAAAATCACTGCTCACGGTCACCAAATGTTACACCCCGACCCAAGGGGTTCGTTGAGTTAAGGCAAGAACATAAATTGCAATTTAGGGCGTGAAAGACCGCGTGCCTGCAGCCCTGTGGGTCGAAGAGTAACACCTAAATCCGTCGATTATCGCGGCTATTCCGCCCGTCGATCGCCCTAACTCAGGTCCGGGGCGCACTACAGGCGTCTCAGGGCGGTCACAGAAACCCTCACGGAGATCAATGTAAACTCGGAGGCCAAATAAAGTGAGATGGTTATATTGAAAAAGCTAACAATTTACGCAGACAATAAAAGTATGAAACAGGACAGTGGGCAGATAATTTTCACTTTAAAAATGCATTTCAAAACAGGAAATAATCACTACTGAACTAAAATCTAAAACTACGCAAACATTTGTCTCAAGTTTCCTACCCTTGACCCCGTGCGTACAACGCGTCCCAGACAATTTTGAAACGAACAGCAACCACTTCTGTCAGATCAAGCCAAGTGACATCTACAGCGAAGGAGAATTTTTAGAGTACTTGACAAAGGCTGTTTCGAACTAAGGATTACTCCCACGTTAATTTCACAATACAGTAAATGTCAAATAAAGGTTAGTGCAAATTTAGGACGCTATTTGGCAATCTAATAATTTAGATTTTGAAATATAGTTTTACATTAAACACTAAAATGATGATGCTATTTCCGAAATTCCTTCTACGTGGAATTTTCCATTGGTCTGATCCTGATGCAATAATTTCAACTGCCGTCATGGCTTGCACACAACACAGGATTTGTACGATAAATATAAATATTGCCAAATGCTTTAGTTTAGTTGAAACTAGTAATTTGAATAAAATTCCAGTTTTAGAAACTGTTTCTCGCTGTGAAAAGGTCAACATCAAGGAGGGGGTGGTCTACAAGTACAACACTATTTACTTCTGTTAGCTGTATTTATTATATATAACAACAACAAACATCACTGCTTAATTGTTTTTCATAATCTACTGTAATTGTCATACTTAGCGATTTCTAAATTTTCATAATTTTCGATAAGTTTTTATCATAAAACTTTTATACATGGTTTTACCCGATAAAATTAGGCTTTAGCTCCGCTACGTGAAAGACTTTACAATAGCCTCAGGTCTGGGTCGAAAGGTCAACACAAGAGAACAATAAAGTGACTTGAGTAAATCAAACAGGCAGGTGTGTACGTACTATACCAGTGCACTTTGACAAATGTGTCGGTGTGTGTACGTGCAATAACACAGCCAAAAGTACTATAGTCCATAATTGTCCCATCACTTACAGTGTGAATGACTTAAAGGTTTTAATGAATATTGCATTGGCTCAGTTTAGCACGTATCTTCTGTTACTGTGTTTAATTGCATATGGAACGTTGGTAGGTCCTAAAAATGCATTGTATGTGTGTGCGTGTCTGTTCTTGACGTGTAATCATACACATGCACAGCATGTGTATGATTATATATTCTCATATACAATCATCATACATATGCACAGCATACACAAGAGCACACTGATTCGGCAGTGGCAGACACATATCATCACAGCAAACAGACGATCACATAAGTGCTGACAAATTTGTATGCAGTTACAGTGCTATGAGTATGACAAAACCTGTCACAACAATGTTACCCAGATTGTTTATCAGCACGTCAGAACCTGAAATTTTTGAAGTCCATTTTGCAGCTTGCATTGGTAAACCATGGGGTAGAAAGACTGTTACAGCTGAGTGCTGACACTCGTTTGAGCAACGATGCGGTTTCTAACTCGCGGTTTAAAACATAGTACGTTACAGTGGATTTGAATTTATAAGCGGTTTTCACAATGAAGTTATTAGTTTTTAACTTATGTACTAAACTCAACTGGAAAGCATGGCGCAACCACGAAAATATGTAGCAGTTTGACACGTCGTGTAGTTGAATTAAAAATTTTACTGCCGCGTTTTATATTCGAAGAGTATCCTCGGCGATCTAAGCATGTCGTAAAGAAAACTAGGAATCAAAAATTAGTCAAACTTTACTCGCAAACCGTGCTTGTTAATTATTAAATAACGCAAAACTGTTCAATAATTAATACTCAACAGTGAAAACAATTGACTAGAAAGCCTGCAGCGCAGCAATTCTGTTTACGGTCACTGGTACTTACAACACAGACACGCATGTACACACATGTACACACGGCTACCCGCTGCATTGTCACCACATGACTGCTACGCTTTTCGGTGCAACAGGCTTCAGTAATGCACTGAAACTGTGTATGATTTGAATTCAATTTTTATTTTAGTGCATTAACTAAAATTAGTATGCACGATCGCTGAGGTGGCCGAGCAAAAACAATAGAAATTAATGCACACATAGTTCACACTGGTAGAATGTGTAGCAAACATAGTATATACGGAGGAACAAGCCCATACGTTATAGCTACAGAGTTATAGGAGCTGCAAACTTATAACTAATTAGGTATTTCCAACAAAATTTATTTCATCACTGTCAATTAACACTATGGCCCTGGTGCATTGCAGGGCGGGAAAATGGCAAACTGCACAGAAGCGGGCAAATGAATGGTCGCATTCCATAGCAAGAATAGTCACATAAGTACATTGCCTAATACATTGTGTAAAATAATGCAGCAGGCAGTGTGAACATTCTAACTATAAAATGCGACTGCTCGTCCTCGTGCACCCGTTCGTGCGCCCGCTCACGCGCCTTGCAACACGTCAGTATTGCGTCTTGCAAGTAATAGAAAAACACCTTTCGGGATGTCTATAACCGATTAAGCAAATATCATCGCACATAAGTAACCGCAAACGTAGTTGTCAAGTTCTCGGAAAGTATATATCCCTCTGCCATTGGCACTGCTGGAGTATCAACTGTATGAATCACAAGCTTTGTGCCAAATCTTGGGCTGCCTTCCACGATAGGAAAAGCAAGGGTAGTGTTAATTGTCATGACAAGACCTAAAAAAGTATACAAATGGTTTTCCACCCAAGGGAAGCTGACACATTAAATACATACAATGTTATTTTTTCACTGCTTAAAGCGGTAATTTTGACTTTGTAGTTTTGTCGCAAATCGCTTGAACCAACTGCAATCTTTGTGATACGTAGAAGAAAACCCCGTGCTTAATAAAGACCCAATCCTGAAGAAAACACCAGAAAAGACGCTCACGGAATTATAAATCCTAACTTTAAAAAACCAAGTTTTTAAGTTAAACGGTAAGGTTACATTTTTTTGTTAGTGATTAAAAATATTCGTTCTATACAGAATGTTTTACAATTTGCACACTGATTTGATAGCACCTGTACAGGTTGAACTGTTACATATGCAGAACTGCTTTACACTCGAAACATTTCGTCTTATTGAGTTCATAAATCATGGCTTTGTTTGAGGTAAAACGGTGTTTATCATGTCTACATGTGCTCCACTCCATTCAAATGTTACTCAGAAATTCATATTGAATATCAACGTAGCAGTTTGACGCAAAGCTCGGGGTGTACACAGTAACGCGGAAAGCAGACTTTATTCAGCAGCCAATAGACATCAGAGTAGAACATCCAAGAACACTTTAACTTCTCTATCTTCTCTTTTAAAACACCATCTGGGTCTAAACATAACCTTTATAATTTTATAAGAACAAGACAAAACATGTGAATACGAAGTAACCGATTACTTAAATTTAATTTAACATTTTGCCGTTATGTATTTAAGCTATGATTACGTATGTGTACATTTCCAACTAGTCTACCGTAAGACTAGCATTATGTACCTACGGTAGGCTAGGGCGTTACCGTGAACTATGTGGCTACCTTTGTATCTGAGGTCACAACAGCAATTTTTAGCCTCATACCGTGAGTTTCGCCAACTGCATTATTCAACTTGTTGACCTCGGGAACGCGCGTATAGCATTGTCCTTGTTCCTTATCAAAAAGATAGTGAAACAAGCTTCTGAAAGTAAGAAACAAAATTAAATCGTTTTCATACACACAATATTTTCCAAAATTTTTCTCGCAAACGAAAGCAAAACTAAATTTTGATATGAAGCTTCAATTGGTACTCAAAATTCAGACTGTTTTTGACCATCTCTTGAGGAAAAGTTATTCAGAATAAAAATAGCTTTAATTTGATGTGCTTATTACGATAGAAATATCTTCTAAACTTTTTTAACATTTTTGTCGCCCAGAATTATTCAAATTTGCTGAAGCTCTTCTGATCTATTTTGCCGCGAAGAAAACAAACCAAAAATGAATCAGCTAAAAAGCTGATAAATCGCTGACAAACTGATATTGTCAAATTTTTTTTATTTAATTTTCTTTACAAATTACGATTGATTTTTTGTAACTTATTTAACAAAATTAGGCATTACTAGGAAGTAGAAAAGGTTTAATTTTTAAAAAAGTGAAAAGTGTGGGCAAACCTCACAGTTTTGCGCAGAGAATTTGACTACTTGTTTCTGACCTGGTTACCTTCTGCTGATGGGAATTGAGCTAAAAGGTTGCACAATAAGAGAAAAAGTATAAATGCAGACGTTGAATTTTTTCTAATTTTCAAGCACTCTAAGCACTTTTTGTAGAAGCTGAAACAGAGCAGAATTTTAAAAAATTGTTTCAAAAATCAATAACTAAAATCGAAAATTGAAGACTTTTGACGTCTAAATTTTCACAAATTCTATCGATGGACAACAAGATTATCAAAATCGGTTGAAGTTTTGCCGAGCTAGGTTGAAAACAAAAATAGTTTGAATAGGAAAATCGAAATGGTTATAAACTTTGACACAACTGCATTAAAGTGAGAAACAATGTTGTAAATATGTTTTGAGCCCGTTTTGTTATACAATTAAAGTAGTATTGCTACTCATTGCATGAGTATAGTTCCAAACATGACTTTTTTGCTGAGCGCTACCTTAAGGGCCTTGAGTAAAAATTTCGATTCATACAGAACGTACTTTTAACTTTTTACTTTTTTTTTCGTATTAATATTAAAATTTATATTGCATTGTATTGTATTATATTTAATTTATATTATATTTTCTTAATTGAAATTTTTCTAATGGAATACTAATCATATTGAGATCGCGTGCGACAAATGTACTATTGTGTGATTTGGCTTACAGTTGGCCATTTAGACGATTTCACATAAAAACGGGAACTGGCGCCGACCCATTGAAACGGGGATATGTATTTATGGCCTTGCACGCCGATTGAGCATAAGGTTAGCTTCCTCTTGAGTTAGGGCAAAATTTTAAGTTAGATTTTACTCGTTTTCCTCTGTATTGCTATAACTTTATTTTGGCCTCCAATAACTTTTAAATTAAACAAGTTTTTGGGGTCAGATATTGTAGCCACTGAAAACTTTTTTGATTAGAGTTGAGTTTGCACTTGCTTCTAAAAATGTGGTCCGGTGTATACAAAAGAAACAAAACGTATAAGACAAAATGAGACAATAAATATACAAATTAAGAAAATTGAGAATAAGCAAAAAATAGTGTACCTGTCGCATTCCTTTTCATTAAAAAAGCATTCCAAGATGAGATGAAAAGAATCATTAAATAAATGTCCAAGAGGTTGATCTTTTTTAAAAATAATCGGTAAGACTGCACGCATCATTTTTATCACACTCTCCATTTTTGCTAGTTCAGGAGAACTGGATCCTCCGGTATGCAAGTGATACATTGCCAACCGCTTCTAAAAAAACAACAAAAACATACTTTTAGATCTAAAGTATTTTCTTTTTCATTGGATTAGCAGCTCCGAAGCAGTGTTGTTCTGGTATACCATAACAAAATCTAAAACTAGCTACAAGAAATACTTTTCAGCAGTTATTAATACCAAAACTATAACTAAAACTAAATAAACTAATATGTAAGCGTATACCATGACTATTACTCAATACTAATGTCGAGGGAGTTTTGAGCAAATGCGTATTAAAACTATAGTTTTGGTATGATGGTTACCAAAACTGTCCAGTTTTGGTAAGCACTCTACTATAACTAGCAGTTTTGATACAACGCCTACCAAAACATCAACTTTTTTAAAACTTTTGAGTTTTTAACGTTACTATTCCTCTCAATTCAGCATTCAAAATTTATTGAACTGATTGTCATAAATTTTGGAATTCGTGTCAAATTTTTACAAGATTTTGAACTTTTTTACCAAACCGAGTCCGAAACCCAAATTTTGTTTTAAAAAGAATTCCTATAGCATAGAAAATAAAAATTCCTAGTCGTAAAAATCTGAATTCATTATTTTTGAATTTTAAATGAGCTGCACTTTGCAATAGTCTTGATGAAAGACCTGTAACAAACAGAGTGGTCAACAAGCTCTTCTGCTGAGTGAGAAATAGTTACATTGTGAGGTTTGTCAATATTCTAAAGAAAATATCAAACGCGGCCAAATTTTGTGGATAACATGATTTTTAACTGCCAATTACTGCTCACACGCTCTACTGAGTAGTTCCAAAGTTTTTCAACTCTCAAAAAGTTGTGAATTTTAAATGTTTTGTCAAGTCAAGTCAAACGTAAAGTCAAGAAATTGAATCAAAAATAAAATGTAACTTTTTAAAAAGGTAAGTCTCACCGAGATTTGAACTCGGAGCCTTGGATTCCAAATCCAGAGTGCTAACCATTGCACTATGAGACCACTGAGAGGAAACTGTTAAAGTCGACTAATGAACATAGATTTTTCAAGCGTGGGTGACGATCACCAGCTTTTTCAAACCAGAAACCGTTTGGCGTGTAGCATATATATTGTAGATATTGATACGTAAAGTTGATTAGCTCAATTTCAGTTCATTATTTGCTGTAAGGAGAGCAAAATTTAGTTGACAATTATTAGGTCAACGAAAAACTACTATTGTACGCTGAAATCAACCTGTATTTCGATAACTAAGTGCGAATTCAAAAGATTCCCAAGCCCAAATTCCTCAAACGGTAGTGTGCTGTGCATCTACCGTGCATTTGGTTGCTGATTGGAGTGGTGGTGAATCGATTCTGCACTCATATTTTGCATTCTATGTGGCATTTCATTAATTTGGCTGCTAAGTTGGTGGTATTTGCGGGTGGTGCGGCAGAGCAGCGAGGTACCTGCCTTTCTAACGCTAGAAATTTGACCTACCCGGATTAACGTAGGAGTCTGAGATTCCGAATATAGTATATACGCGGCCCCTACGGGGGCCGTGTAAAAACATATACAATTTTTTTGAACAGTTTTTGAAACATTTAATAAAATGTATTTTTGAAGTCCTTAGGTCAAGAGTAACCTACAACACCTTTTGTCACATAACACATGAAGTCCAGACTGAACGTTCTTACTGCAGATTCCAGTCAAACTGACATCTTGGGGCCTATTCCTTAACCGAATTACCCAAACTGGAGCTATTTTAGTCCGACGTTTTGGAATGGCAACTCGGTTTAAACTGTCCAACCGACGGAAAAAAGTCAGCGGCTTAATTTTAATTGTACCCCACTCCAAAACTACCACTGGACTAAACGGATTTAACATGCACGCTTTAGCCCGGTTTATACTTAGTACTTTTCTTTTTAGTACTTTAGTGCTAAAGCACTAAAGTGCTTAAGCACGAGTGCTTTGTCGGTTCATACTTCGTGCTTTGTGCTTTGTGCTTTCAGAATTGTGCTTTCCGGTTCATGCTTTGTGTTTTAGTGCTGTAGTGCTTTTGCATGTGCATTAGTGCTTTCGAGGTTCATACTTCGTGCTTTCGTGCTTTAGCACAACAGTGCTTTAGCACTTAGATAGGGGACCAAACACCAAAGCACAAAACCTGTCCTAAAGCACAAGTGCTTTAGCACCAAAGTGCTACGCACTAAAGCATGAAGTATGAACCAGGCCTTAGCATCAGCGTATTTATGTAGTTAAGGTATTGGGCAACTTCGGAGTAGTGTTGTTCCGTCAGCAAATTTTAGTTTAGTTTTGGTTATAGTTTTGGTACAAACAGTATTTATAGATAAGTTTTAGTCATAGTTTTAGTATAAACCGTACTTACAGTTACGTCTTAGCAAGAGTACATAATAGGATCCTATTATGTACTCTTAATTTTAGTTATAGTTTGAGCAAGGAAAAAATTTAGTTTTAGTTATAGTTTATAGTTTTAGTTATGGTAATCCTGAATTTTAGTTGTGGTATAGTTTTTACTTTTGGTATAGTTTAAGGGGGTAATTGCGTCTTTAGGTGTTTTTTTAAACTACCATAACTGCACTTAACCTCAACAAAAACTAGAGCTGTCTTTTTTACACTTTTTTACACCTTCTAGCTTTAAAAAACTATATTTAAAAGCAGATTATTTTTTGCAATTTTACTGCTGCTATCATTTGAATACACCCCATCAGCGGTTTTTTTGACTAATTTTTGGGCCACAGTTATAAAACTCAAGATCAGCCAACAACTACAAAACTTTTTGCAGTTATGCACTGACATAATATCCCCACCCGTTTTTTTGATATAGTTGATAAGTCGTTTCTACGTTGAGAAAATGACATTTTCGTTCAAAAATCACGTAATTTGACTTTTCTCTAAAATTTTCAAAAGCCCATAACACCGACTCTACAAACTATTTTTAGAAAAGGAAAAAAACGGGTGGGGATATTTTCCTAAAGATAATGTGGTTAAAGTTTCGAAGCCGTAGTCCGTTTTTAGCTTGAGTTCTGTGGGCGCAAAAAATACACTTAAATGTCAAAAACCACGAAAACGACATTAGCCCCTTAAGCCCGGTTCATACTTCGCCCTTTTGTTCTCAACACCCTAGTGCTTAAGGTTGTAGTTTCGTATATGCAGCTTTTTTGATGAGCTGTTACTCGGTTGTTTTAGAAGCTATTTATAAGCGGTTTTTTGCATTTCACGGAAAAAGAAGTAAATAGTAAGCACATGTATTTGACAGAAATGCACGGGGTAAATCGGCGAGGGGGGGTGCCCGACTGCTGGCGGAAGGAGGGGTGGTTCCTAGTTTTGGCCATTTTTCGGCGACAGCCGAAAATTTTTCAGAATTTTTCGATTTTTAACTGTTTTTGGGGTATTTTTTTTCGCCGCAGCCGAAAATTTTTTGCAATTTTTCAGCTTTTTACGCATTTTTGGGGCACTTTCTTGGCAATCAGAGGGGGGGTGGGGGGTTGAGGGGGGGGGGGGGTTGCAGGATGTAGGAGGGGGGGAGGTGTGGCGGCCCCCCACAGGGGGAGTGGATACCCACCCCCCTACCCCCCCTATGTGCATCTATGGTATTTGATTTCTTAACAATTTTGACAGTTTGTCCAAAATACGCTGTGAAATATGTCAAATTTGGCATTTTTTCAAGTTTTTGGGTTTTGTTTCATTTTGGAAAAAGTATAACCTGACTAAGTTTAATTCTAATTTAGTCTAAATTCACTTGTAGGTGTCTCAATACATGCATAATTTCATTTGGATAAGTCTTCACATTGCTTCAGTACTTTAAATTTAAGCTTCAAAATATAACTTTCTTGAATTTCGTAAAACTTTATTGGCTTGAGAAAACAAAAACTACAATGCCTATCAATAATTCCAAAAAAAGGAATCTAGATATTTTAGTTTTCTTCATTTTGGTTAAATATTATCAATATAAACTGCACACATAGTCACCAAATAGACAATTTCGAGTACATGACGTATCTTTTAGTATAATGAACTCATATGCGTTGCCACGGCAATAAATTTCATTCCCATAGTCTAAAGTGACCTACTGTCTTCCAATATTACCACTAATATATGCAAACTACAGCACAGAAGCTACGTAAAACGAATATATAACATCACGTCTTGTCACGTATTTTCGAGCGTTTTTTGTCAAAAATTGGGGTAATATACTTCAGAGCTCATAACCCTGACTATGTAGCTGTTGGTAACAGGAGCTTTAATACAACACTGCAAAGGTCTAATTCTGTGCCGAACTTTAAAGAAACACATAGCTTAAATTGTACATCACATCATTTTAAAGTGAAAAAAGAGTTATAATCAGAAAGTGTCAATTTCCTGAAAACAGTTGCAGTTAAATATGCGTATTAACATTTCAAAGTGATCTTAAGTAAAATATCTAGATACTATTTTTTAATTTAGTTAAAAACAATACTTTATTTGAGAAACAGTTGTTATAAAATCACTATATATTGTAAAAATACCCAAAAAAATGCCAGAAACACTACTTTTTTCGTTAAACTATAGTGTAACTAATTGTAAAGAGCCTATAGTTTGCCCATATGTTGGCCTAAAAGTGCTTCATATGTATGTCGAATTTCATAAAGTTAGCTGTTGGTTCGAGCGAATCGTGAGACAATAACTGCAAATTTGAAACTACCACCTTAAGCATTCGTGCTTGAGCACATGTGCTTTGCCAGTTCATACTTCGTGCTTTGCGCTTTGTGCTTTCAGAATTGTGCTTTCCGGTTCATACTTTGTGTTTTAGTGTTTTAGTGCTTTTGAGGTTCATACTTCGTGCTTTAGTGCTTTAGCACAATAGTGCTCAAGCACATGGGCTTTCTCGGTATATACTTTGTGCTTTATGCTATAGTGCTTGTGTCCTTTCGAGGTACTTAGGACGTGCTTTGAAAACATAACGGCAATGTTCTTGTTTTACAAGTGTTTTTTAGTGCTCAGCCAACCAAAAATAAGCTAGACTTTTGTAAATGTAAGGTTCTTTATGCATTTTGTGCTGTTTTTACAATACCCTGGTTATATCTATAACTTGGTCAAAGTTTTGGAGGGGGGCTTTCCGCCCAAGTTTGGGGGACCCTCACTTCCGATCGACTAAAAATGCATAAAATTTTGTTGAATTTTCAAGAAAGTTTCATTTAATTTCCCCAAGCTTTTACGGTCCTTTTTTGGATGAATTATAAAAAAGCAATGCATAAAACATTAACAAGATAATATCCAATCAGAATTTAAGGAGAAACTCGTGACTTCGTGTTTTGTGCTTTTGTCCTTTCAAGTATGAACTGACAGTGCTTAGCACAAAAGCACTAAACCACAATCAAAGCACTAAAGCACCAAACATCAACACAAAGAGAAAAGCGCTAAATTTTCATGTCAGAAAGTACACTGAGAAAAGCACTAAAGCACAGACAGAAAACCACAAGGCGAAAGCACAAATTATGTCCTTGAACACCAAAGCACAAAACCTGTCCTAAAGCACAAGTGCTTTAGCACTAAAGTGCTAAGCACTATAGCACGAAGTATGAACCGGGCCTTAGCATCAGCGTACTTAGTTAAGTGCAAATAGTCAAATCCGTAATTCGGTGGTTTTGGAATGGCGTTTTTAAGCATAATTTTTAAACCGTTCAGTCCTATTATAATTACTGACATGAATTATAGATATGACCAGAGTATGAAAAAACACAAAATGTATAAAAAAACTTCCATTATGTAAAATACAAAAACCAAAGATATACATCGAAGCTTGATCGAAGACAATGACCTAAACCAAAAATTTAAAACAGACCGATAACGTTATAAAAAATCTGTCCTATCAAAAATGTAGCTTAATGTTGATTGGCTATGCACTAAAAGCCCTTGTAAAACATGAACATTGCCGTTATGTTTTCAAAGCAGGTCCTAAGCACCTCGAAAGGACACATTTGTGTGCTTAAGCACTTAAAAGCATAAAGCACAAAGCATGGTTGGGCACCGGAAAAAACTTCCGGAAAAAACGGTTTTTTTTTCCGTCTTTTTCCGAGAGGTCGGAAAAAAAACGGAAAAAAACTCGAAACTGGTAAATTAGTCTACTAAAGGTCAAACTTGCCCAAAATACTTTAAAATCGTTTAGAAAACAAAAGTAAGACGTTTTTGTCACTAATTAAGGCTTTGGCAATGGGTAGCGGCAACGATACTGTCTTCAAGTTTTGAAGTTTGTGTAACCCTTCAATCCTTCATAAACATGGGAATTTATATACCCTTTATGGAGAAGCTATCCGTTCCTTTTCGGGTGTCGGGGTGTGTAAGAGTATATCATGAACCGTGTCTATAACAACGGCTCTACCTAGAGTTCTATATGCTATACTGTTTGTAAGCTGAACTAACTATACAGATACCTGCTTCCTTAGTTGCAAGTAGTGCCAGAAAATTTTATGACAGTTATAAGTTTTATTATCAAATTTTTTGTGTCGTCGGACCAGCTTACTTTATCCGATATACTTTATGTATATACTACTTTAGATTTTATATATGTACTACTTTAGCTTAATTAACCTCGAGCGGTTGTTTCCTTTCAACAGGTCAACAAAAACTACTTGATTTTACGAAAAATTAAATTTAACGTTTCAACTGAATTTTTAGAATTCTCGATAAGAGCGGATCTCCATTCAATCAGCGAAACAGGATCAACATCGAAACATAGGCCGATCTAATCCCCATAGGGCCATAGATAGATGTATTCAATGAATCAATTTTTGTATCGCTACACGTAAACTTCAACAACAAATCAAACTTTTGAACTAGAATGCAACAGCATAAAGCTTTTAGGTAGGTTATCTAGGGGTTTGAGCTGTTCTATTTGAGCCAAGAACGCCTTTTTCTGGAGTCCAGACGCGATTCTCGCGATTCCGACCTTTTTTGGCGAAACGTAAATATGGCGGTTTTCTCGTTTTTTGTAAAAATTTTATGGAAAAATGGTTTAAATATCAATTAAGAGCCAAATTTTAATTTGCGAAGTAAATAAATGCTTCTTCACTCGAAATGCCCACACTGAATGGCAGAGTTTAAATACACTTTGCAGTTTGCAATGTCAGGACCATTCACTCTTCTGTCGACGTTAGAACCCCCTCAGTAAACTGACAGCGAACTTACCTCACCTTATTTCTACACTTATACATGTAACAGCACCAAAATTTTGGGTAGCCTCCCCCCCTTAATGGGACATCCCCTCCTTGGTGGGACCTCCCCCTCCCCTGCGTCAACTTTTGACACACCTTTTGGCGAAAATTTTGGTAAAAATAGTTTGAATTTTACAAAAAATGTCGATTTTTTCAAATTTTGGCCAAAATTTTACTAACGTCGGGACTTTCCCCCCTCTTTTCCCCTGACAGGACTCCCCCTCCCTCCCCCGAAAAAACCGAATTTTGGGTGGGGGGTGTTCCCCCATCCCCTCACAACCACATGTATGCGGCCACACTCCTTCTTATTCCACCACAACGGATTAAAACCAATTTTTAGGTTCAACATTGACGAATTTGAAAGAAAACACTGGCTACTATGGTAGTTATCGCATCTATCGCGTGCAGAAGAAGCGTAATAACCATTGAAGAGTCACCAGTGATATAATTTACTCTGGTAATTGGTCCCCTGACTTAGGGGGAAGCCGTGGGCTAACCTCAGATGCAATTTACACGGTCCCCTATAATTTCAGACAATAACACAACCTCCTCTCTCGGTTCCCCCAGCAAGCCAACGTACCTATATGCATTGCACTTTTTCCATACTAAATTAGACTTTCTATTTTAGGCTTGAACTTAGTTTCCCTTTTTAGAATGCAACTCAAAACATAATTAAAGCACAATTAAACTTCTTTTTAGACTGAATTTAGATTCTCAAAACATCGCTAAACCATGTGAAATCTAGGCTCAATTGTGCGCTCATCTCCATGACAACGAAACGTGAATAGAAACTCAATGCCAAATGGAACATAAAAGGTCTAGGTCAACGAGGGTGGGACCCTGAATATATAACATCACAATTCTTCTGACACAAAAGAAGTTAGTCTGAAATAACACTGACTGAATACTGCATAAAAGCAACGTAAATAATAACATACCAAATTTTCAAAATAAGTATCTAACGAGTCCGGATTAATGCTGCTGAAGAATTGTACAGCTGAACTCATGTCAAGCATGTCGATCTCCAAAGTTTTCATAAAAACCGGACCGCCAGGAATCCAAGTGTGACTGTTACCTAAAACAAACAGTGAGCATTGTTATTCAACAAATGAAAGTTTGTAGCAAAATTTAATCATTAATTATTGCAGCCTGTCGCTAATTAATTGCGCACACTTTTTCCTGTTGTGCCACAGCACAACAGGTTTCTAATTTTGATTTCTGGCGGAATACACAGGGCTTGTAGTGCAATGTAAGTCTGTGTGTTAGTTTACTTTGCATTTTAGAGCAATTGTGCGTGCGCCACATCATTGCCTAGCGCAAAAATTACACAGTGAGCAGTGAAAAGTTTTAGTGTGCGTTTGTTTAGTGCATGTGTGTCAAGTAGCGCGCGTGTGTCACATTGCTGATAGCATGTACCTACAGTGTCTGTGGTATGACAGAGATCACGCTGAGTCTGTCAAACTGTAAGAATATTGGATTTACTTAGGCGATTAACCCATGCCAATAAAACTTACGTGAATCTGTATATACAGTAAAGACTTCGTATAGTGTAATATTTCATCCATGATAAGCGATGCAGAGATTAACTACAGATACTTTAGTATACATTGTAATGTTTGGTTGATGCCTTTTCAGAAACTGACTACATCCAGGTCAAACTTGGAGCATTTATTGTTGGTGTGGATCAGCGCGAGATACTAGCAACTGAGTTCAGAATCTCATTCATCAACAGACACAGTTATTGACTTTAGCATTAGGATGTTTTTATAATACACAAATTATTTTTTTGAGAGACTTTGAGTTTGTTTTTATGCAATTTGTTGGAAGATAAAAATGCTTTCACCCTTTTGCATACACAATTTACTGAAAAAACACTACTGTATCACTCTTTTGCACAATTTAGAGTAAAATAATTATTTGCTGCACAACAGGTTTTAGCTGACCCACTGGTCAGCTTACTTGAAAGTAATGCTTAATACTTACTGAAGGTTTTGCCGCAGATTGGGCTTGTTGTACATATGGCAAAGCCTGTTGCGCAGCTTAAAATAAATTCAAACTGAAAAAGAGTAGTTTTTGAGATAGGTGCAATGTGACGCGTGGCAATTTATACTGTATCTACCTGTAAGTGCAATGTATTTTGTTCCATGGTGTCAGATAAATGATTCGTAAATGTAATTTTCTACCCTTCGGTACGAGGGCAAATCCATGAATAGAGGGCTCATATCTGAATTCAGAGTCGGCTCATATCAGGGCCCGATTTATCGAAGAAAAATGTTCGTCGTTGAAAATGTTCGTCGTTGAAAATGTTCGTCGTTGAAAATGTTCGTCGATGTCGTTGAAAATTTTGGATTGATCGAAACATTTTTAACGACGAACATAACACGTAATTATAGGACAAATGTTCGTCGTTGAAAAACAAATGTTCGTCGTTGAAAAACAAATGTTCGTCGTTGAAAAAGCAAATGTTCGTCGTTGAAAATGTTCGTCGTTGAAAAAACAAATGTTCGTCGTTGAAAAACAAATGTTCGTCGTTGAAAAACAAATGTTCGTCGTTGAAAAACACATGTTCGTCGTTGAAAAATTTTCAACGGCGAACATTTCAACGGATGTCTTGAGCTCCGTTGAAATGTTCGTCGTTGAAAATTTTTTCAACGACGAGCTTTTGTCTATTAGAACATAATAATGTTCTAAAAAACCAAAGCTCGTCGTTGAAAAATTTTTCAACGACGAACAATTTCAACGACGAACTTTCAACGACGAACATTTGTTTTTCAACGACGAACATTTGTTTTTCAACGACGAACATTTGCTTTTTCGACGACGAACATTTTCAACGACGAACATTTGATGTTTCGATAAATCGGGCCCAGATCTCACATCACAAGCAAGACGGCATGCACAAAAACGCACACTCAGTTTGCAGAACTAGCCTGCAGGGAACTTAACTGACACAGGGGCAGCGAATAGCAAAACGATAAACTGTGTACCCCTGCAGCAGTTGCCGTAATAAAATCAAATCATAATTTAAATCAAATCAAATTATGGACCATATCCAAATTTACCAGTATAATCGCAAACGCTGTTCCAATCGTCCTGAATTTGACACAGCGGAACGCAATAATTGCCATAATATCTGGCGTTGGTTCTGCCAGAATAGAATAAGTCTGTTGTCAAGACACTGATTCTGGGATCGGCATGTGCGCCAAAACCATCGGCAAACTGCAAATACCTGCAAGCAACCGAGAGATGCTTGTAATTTCTGTAATATTTTAAGCTACCTATTTTTTAGTTAAAAATGTTAAAATTACGAATTTTTGCAACAGCAAAACGTGAAACAAACGTCTTACTTCGCGATGCATTTTTCATCCCAATACGCAGCAAAGCGCTCGGCTTTATAAGGAATCACTTTTTGAATTGTGTGCAACGGATATATTACAGTACCAAAGCAGTATTCTGAATGAAGAGGATGCATACGTTCAAATCTTTGCAAACCCATCACTGGATCGTTTAGTCTGAGCGAAAAAAACATGAAACAGATTTAAGCTAAATTAGTTAAGACGTTTAAGATAAACATTTTAAGGGAAAAGACAAAGACAAAAAGCCAGATGGCGTTTTTAAGGTACGATGGTGTTCATATAAAGAATGAAATCGCACGAATGGATTTGCTCGACATAAGTCAGTCAGTTCTGAGACCGCAGGATCAATAGCTACTGGAGTAAAGATTTTATGAGGTTGCCATTTGATCAAAAGCAACACACATCACGCGACCTGTTTCTGTTGGACGATCATGATTGCAGCATACTTGTCCATCAATACCACACCTTCCTTTCCTCATGTTATGTACCTATGTACTATGTAGTTGCTTTTGTAGTTTCGAATTTATGGAATATGTTTGTACCTACATCTCCACGTTAATGCCACTCAGTATGCCAGCGTTGGGCATAGGGCACTCGTGCGTTGCTTTGTGGTTATACAGAAACACAACCTAACTAAAACAAGCAGGCCCCAAAAGGGGGCAAGGTTCCTTCGCGGAGTGAAACTTCTGCGTAATTTACCCATAAGATTTCAGCTTCGCTTTTACTTGTGTGTATTTCCATGCATAGAATGCATTAATACCTGTGTACATTCGATTTTTACATTCAGAGCTTTTGTGTTGATATCAAACTATAAATTCAACAATTTTCTCGAGAAATCATGCCATAGTTGCTGGGACTGCTCGTAATTACAGCACGCAGTCGCATATTTGACAAAGAAAACTCCTGTCAAAAGAGTTTATGCTGACAAAAACTGCTGAATTTTTTGCAAAAAACCGTATGGGGGTCGAACCCTCGAAGTAGGATAACAGAAACCTTTGTACTAGCGCTTTTGACCACTCGACTACGCTACTTCGATGCCTATCGTTGTTTGGTTATGACTATGTAGAAAAGAAGTATTGACGTATAATAAAAGAAGTATGAAAACAGACATCGTCTAGACAATCACGTGATTAGCATGTGTATCTTGTCTGAAAAATTAAAAATAGAGTTTTAAATCACAAAATTTTATAAAATGACAACTCAATACGTAGGCAAAAGTGTTATTGAGCATTTTGTCACTAGAAACCGAAGCCTTCAAAAAAAAGAGCAGTCAGTTCCCATACTGACTTTACGTGTTAATCATATGCGCCTATCACCATGTAGCTGCCATAATAACACTGCGCAGAGTCGATTTCAAAACAATGGTTCCTTCTCTAGAAGGAACAAAAATCCACACTTATACGGTTTTGGCTCAACTTTGTCTTTTACTACTTACGACTGAAAAAATGGTCGCAGAAAAATAAGTCAAAATCAATGACACCTGAACTGCGTTTTGAAACTTTAATTTAACAAAGCATATGACATACATAAACCATTCGAAATCGATTTGTTGGCAAGCATCAATAAACATCGGCAATTTAGCGTTCTGATGTTCCGCATGACAAACATCGACTGCCTTTTTAAACAGGACAGATGTTGAATATTTGCTGATATTGGCTAACTTGTAACACGCGCGGTCACGCCTTATAAACTCTTCAGGACATTTGACTTTAAAATCAATTTGGGGACCTGTATCAGATCAAAAATCATGCTAAGACACAGCTACTTAGAGCAAAACAGCGTTGCATTAGACTCCAAATTATGTTCTACACAACTCTAGAGACGATAATTGATTGTGTCTGCACGGGCCGCATGTACAATTTAAAACAGTAAATTACAGCAAGCAAAAGCAGACTCAGAATTATAGAAAAATGAATAGGTAAAACTAGTTAAGTGAGACAAATTTTACCAAATCTATTTGACACAGTGAACATAACAGCTTACAGACTATAAATTTCAAACATTACATGCTGATTTCTTTTGCCGAACCGCTGCTAAAAAATATAAATTCTGACAAAGTCAATTTAACCATTTAGGCTCGGTTCCCAATAGACCGATTCCCATTAGACCGAATTTATAAAAAAACCTGTTTAAAGAAATATTCGATTTTTCGCTACGAAAGTTAAAGTACATATGAGGCACCTAAAGTTTTTCACTAATGACAAATATAGTTTTGACGCTGATATTTTTTTGCCTATTTTTAGTGTTGCTCATTTTTTATTTCTGCCTAGCGAAACCGGACCTTAATTTTTTAATAACTCAGCCAGATGTATTAAAAGTTATTTAATCAGTTATGTGAATTATTTAATAAGTTTCTGGATTGAATTGACACTGCATTTCAGAATATTGTATGACATATTAAATTGAATAGTCTTGTTCAGTTATTGACTGACTATTGAATATTGAATACTGAATAATACTGAATATTGAATATTAAACATTGAACTTTGGCGTGATAAAATCACAGAAACTATTAACGATTGCTGAATGCCTAATCAATAATACGGCAGCTTCAAAGACTTCGTCAAGACTATGTCAAAGCCCTTTTCTGTGTCAACAGAATAATGTCCCGGCTCAACTCGCAACTCTGAACTCAGAATCCTCATGCAACACAGCGTTTAAAATGTATGTTACAAAACTGGTATAAAAATGTATCACCGAACTCAACCAATAGTGTATTATGAAATTAAAACATTACATGTTAAACTCTTCTGGCGAGCGTCCGCGAAAAAAATTAAAATATTTTCAGTTATATTTGCAATACGCGCCTGAAATCAACATTTGACTGTAACCCAGCTGTGGTGCAGTGATGTAGTTTTGTAGCCTATGCAGCCATGAATATAATAAACCAAGATATAAGACAACCAGTTTGTAAAAGGACACTATTCTCAAATTAGTCGAAACTTTGCAGCTAACGTCTGACCAAAAAATGTTGGACCCTGACACAAAAATACAAAAACTAAAAAATTTAATAACTAATAGAAGTGATTGCAAGCGCCAAGAGTACAGCGGAAACTCAGAAAAATCACGCCACCTGTTTTGTCTCAAGCTTCAGTATTTTTTGGTCAGACTTTATCATACTTATAGCAAAGAAGTGAAGGAGATTCTGACTGAAAGAAAGACAGCATGCATCAAAATAATTCAAATGGCAATGAAACCACCCATCTTCTAGCCACTTAAGCTACTGGGTCAATGCTGATCTGTCATTAATCCTTTAATTACACTAACGAGCCTATCTTACTTCATGCTTATACATCACTTTCTTCGTTTATGCAACAAACAGTTTCCAAACGCACTCGAAAGTTGTAAGTTATGTAGTGAGACTTACATACGCATCTCCAAAGGAACCCCACATTAACCGCGTTTTCCAGAACGGATTGACATTGCAGACAGTGACAGCCGGAAAGGGGGCGTATGTACTTATCTGAAATGTGAAGCAAAATTTAACTTTTATTTTTGCCAAAAATTTTATTACATGATTCGTAATTCACGATTCAGCTGTTTACTAATTTTTGTAATTGTCATAAAAATTAGAATGGCTGAAACTAACTTTGGCGACAACCACCGTTTAGATAACCGCAATGAAATCCATCCGTAGAGTCTAGCAAGCAATAACCAAAAAACTGTCCATGTGACTATCATCTTAATAAAAGTTAATTTACACAGCAGTATTTATTAAGTAATACTCATATTATGAAAACAATTACAGTTATCAATGTGAATTAGTAAATCACCTTTGGCACGACAGTTTTAGGAAAACTAAGGTAGGAAAGTGTAAACGTTGATGTTGCATGAAGAAACAAACAACTAGTTCCAATGAATAGAACCAAAAACAGCGGCAAACTTTCAAGATGTTGACAGATATGTAACTGTAAAAAACAAAGTCTTAACTCTAGCATCAAACGTGAAACAATAAACTACTGCCTACTAAAACCCACGATTGCAGAAATAACAGACAAAAAGTGCATTGTTTTATTGGCAAATCCTAAGCAAAATGATGAATATAATGATTCAGTTCGAGATACACTGGCTTTACTTTTATTCGCAGCGCAAATGTGTCAAAATTACTTTTGCACAATAATTCTACGGATTTGATACATCATATTAAACACATTTGATTATACAGACATAAGAAACTTACAGACCGAATTTGCTTTTGAATTTGAATTTTTGCTTCCTTATTTACCATGTCCGAAAGATTTACTAAGAACCAAATAATAGTGTTTCTAAAAATAAATTTCATGACGGATTATAAATCCTTACAGAGAACCAGGGCCCGATTTATCGGAACAAAATGTTCGTCATCGAAAATGTTCGTCATCGAAAATTTTGGATTGATCGAAACATTTTCGATGACGAACGTTTGCTTTTTCACCGGTGAGTTCGTCATCGAAAAAGCAAATGTTTTTCATCGAAATTGTTCGTCATCGAAAGCTCGTCATCAAAAATGTTCGTCATCGAAAAGCAAATGTCCGTCATCGAAAAAGCAAATGTACGTCATCGAAAATGTTTGTCATCGAAAAACTTTTCGATGACGAACATTTTTGATGACGAACTTTCGATGACGAACATTTATCTTGTGATAAATCACCATTGAAAAAACAAATGTTCGTCATCGAAAGTGTTTCGATCAATCCAAACCTTTCGATGACTAACATTTTCGTTGACGAACATTTTTGATGACGAGCATTTGTCGTTTCGATAACGAACATTTGTTTTTTCAACGACGAACGGCGAACAATTTTTTGTTAAGCCTTCCCTCATTTGCGGTATGGGCAACCCACTTAGAAGGATGCAAGCCCTGTTTGAGCCGCGCAAGGGTCACGTAGCATCCCCCATCACCCTGATGACATCCCAGTACAGAGCGCGTGCCCCCTCTACCCTCTAACTTAAGAGGCCACGCTAAATGAAAATACATTAGATTTGGCCAAATCTCCTTTTTGCACATAAATAGAAAAAGCCAATTATTATTACAAGTAAAGTTAAAGTATCGGTTAAGTTAAAGTTAAATTAAAGTTTACAGTCAAGCTTAATTTGGAAAATTGTAACAGTTAACATTTTTGATGACCAACATTTGGTTTTTCGATGACGAACATTTTCGATGACGAACTTTTGCACTTTCGATGACGAACATTTGGTTTTTCGATGACGAACATTTTCGATGACGAACATTTTTGATGACCAACATTTGCTTTTATGATGACGAACAATTTCGATGACCAACATTTTCGTGACGAACTTTTGATGACGAACATTTTCGATGACGAACATTTTGTTTCGATAAATCGGGCCCAGATCAAACCACATTGTATTATTAACACACTACAGCACACAATACACACGCAACATTTGATATGTCCTTGCTTCAGCTGTGGACCGCAGCCACTTTTCAATTGGTCATTCATGAGTTGTTTTTCTGCTTCCTAATTAAGGAACCATCGTTTTGATCCATAGCTGTTGCAATGTAAAGTTCTTAGTCAAAAAACAAAGCTAAGTAGCAGTAGTGTAGGATATGCCGTGTAAGCCCATGCTTAGTACTAATGAATGGTGACGGGGAAAGAACTTTACCCCTTTTGGGGACTACTTGTTCTTATTTATGTAAGACTGACCTTTCGTCCTCAAAACAGTTTTCTATTGGTAGTTGTTTTTATTGGTGACTGACGCCTTACTTGTGCAGCACTACATAATTTGCTGGTTTTGTGTTTTCCATCATTATATCTACCAAATACGTTAGTGAGCTATAACGTTCAACAGTCAAAGAAACAAGCTGAAATGTGACATGGCAGCAATATAACGTTTTAGAATCGGAAAAGTAATTACAGTCGCAAAACTTTGTTACAGAAAACTGTAACTAACTCTGTTCCTTTCCTACCGACGTACAACAATTAGGTTTTAAGAAAAATACGATTTGGCAATATCCAATATTGCTAAAGTCAAAACTTTCAATAATAAGCTAGACGGTAATTATCTATTTGCAATAAATCCTACCTTTTGTTAGTACTTTTGAACCTTATGATAACACTTCTATTAGAATATTAATGTCATAAGTACGTTCCAGTTTCTCACCTACACATACTCGTACTTTAATTATTTCATAGAATAGGACGCATTAAGTGGTTAAAAAGAGCAGAAGCACACAAGGGCTCCAAAAGCAAGCTTCAAACTAGAGGCCGTTACGTACGTACCTGTTATAACTTACCTAACTGTTAATATTTATTTTCTATCTAGTGGGGTAACAGAGGGCAAAAATGCACGCGGGAGTTCTACCTATACTTCGGAAAGCAGCTAAAGAAGAGAAGACTAAACTACAACGATCCGTTCCCGTCGGTCATATTCCGGTGAGATCCTAGTGTAACCTTTTACTTCTACTCAAGATGGTTGCTTTTCAAAGTATCGGAATATATCAATAATAGAGTTCTTCGCGGGCCGGTGGCACGGCCCGGCCCGCGATTGTTATGAAATGGCCCGGCCCGCGGCCCGGCCCGCACAATTGTGGGCCTGCAATTTCCACTGGCCCACGGGCCGGGCTGCGCGCCGGTGGCGGGCCGTACCTCAAGCCGGTGGCCGGCCGTACCTCGGGCCGGTGGCGGGCCGTTCCTCAGGCCGGGCTGCGGGCCGGGCCGAGGGCCAGGCTGCATTGATATTGAGTTTTGAGATATTAAGTAAATTCTGCTAGGCACTAGCTATTTCAGCAGGCCGTGTGTGATTTCTCACTAACTGATCTCAAGTACCTATTATGCATTATTCAAAAGTCAAAATTCTCCTCTCCAACAGCTTCAAATAGCAAACAGGTGATGGTGAAACTGATGGTTTGCACGAGATTGATGAACTTAGGCGTTCGGGGAGACGGTGGCGCCCAGCCTGATGCGATTATACCTGAACAGATTGTGGTGTCCACTACATGAAGAATGCGAAAGCCGAAGTTGTTTTGAAACTGGGGGGGAGCACAAGAGAAAGCACCTCCTTTAGTTTTGAAATTACCTAATCTGTGCAAAGTGGAAAAGCTGTCCTCACTAGTCTGTCAGGCTAAAAGATAGCTCTATAAAATTGTATATATCAGGGTTGGTGCCATATCGCTAGGTACACTTAGACAGTTTAACTTTAAAAGCAGAGCTGAAAAACTGAAAAATAATTTTAAAATCTAAAAACTTAACACTCCGAAGAAGACGGGACAGGTCTAGAAAGCCTTGACATTCACATGCACTTTTATCAGCTGTTTTCCGAAATTCGTAAACAATTATCACACCCTTATCACTTTGAAAGCAAAAATATTGTAGAGCAGTCATTACTATAAAAAGTGGCAAGGTGACAGTTAAAAACTACTTTTGAGAAATCACGTGAAATTTGTACCCCTGGGGAGACAAAATTCCAAACATCATACGATACTTGTAAAAAGTTACATTAACTGATAACGGGTAGTATAAAATGGAACTATATTAAACTGTCGGCAGACATACTCACCGTTTGTGGCTCAATTTCACGTTTGCTGCAAACTCTGCCAGTGCTAGTCAGTCACTTGTAGTCGCTAATGGATAGTCCAAGACTTTTCAGCCAATCAGGGGATGTACCAATATACCGTTCACCAGGTAAGACTGAAGTTATATCATTCATGCACTGGGTTGAGTGAGACACGTTGTAGTACGAGCGAGTGCCATTTATAGCACGAATAAGGTCAGGCTTCTGTTAAATTAAACGTAAAGCACGAAGACCCCTTATAGCACGACTAAGTTTCGTAATTGTACAGCCAAGTCAAGTACAAGACCACTGACTGCCTGACTAAGTCAATCCTAATTCCTAACTGCCTAAGTAATGTAGGTATTTACTCACTAAATGTCACCCATGTCAGTTAAATTGACTATATTAACCAACTATGTTAAATTTGTTTATCAAGTAATCGCATGGAAACTTAGCTCCTAAGATGACGGTTCTACAGTTCAATTCAAAACTAATGGCAGATCAGACAAAAAACCGTACTCAATGGTTCTAGTTGCGATGTTTTTCCATTTCAGACGAGCGGCTGCCCCTTGTGCATTCCACGTCAACTTTCATCGCCAAACCATACCAACAATGGGCGCAACAAAACTGGCACCTTGGCGTTCTGATTTCGATCAGCTACGTTGTCTTGATTTTCTTGGGACAACGATTTATGAAAAACCGGCCTGTTTACAATCTCAAGCGGGAGCTGATTGCTTGGAATCTAGCCCTGGCCATTTACAGCGTTCTGGCTTTCTATCACGCCTTGCCAGAAATGCTACAAAGTCTGCACGAATCTGGTCTCCACGGGTCTTACTGCAAGACTGGCAACCAGTTTGGCGGCATCGCGGGTTTGTGGCACCTGTATTTCGTGGGGTCAAAGGTCATGGAGCTTGGGGACACGCTATTCCTTGTGTTGCGCAAACGACCGGTCATTTTCCTTCACTGGTATCACCACGCAATCGTTTGCGCTTTCAGCGTGTACTACTACGGTTACGGTAACGCCTCGGCCCGCTGGGGTCTGGTAATGAACACGTTTGTCCACAGCTGCATGTACTCCTACTACGGTCTGCGGGCGTATGGCGTGAGCTTGCCCAAATGGCTCTCCATGTGCATCACCAGCATGCAAGTCGTTCAGATGATCATTGGAAGCTTAGTCTGCAGTGCTGTCACGCTAAATCTACTGTTTGGTGACCAATCTTGCGAAGTCAGCCCTTCCGTTGCAGCCATCCAAGTTCTCATGTATCTGTCGTTTCTACTGCTGTTCGGAAAACTGTTCAGAGACATGTATTTGGTGAAGAAAAATAAGGCTGAATAGATGTAATCAAGAGTACATAATAGCTTCTCACTCTATATAGAAGAAGAGTGAGACACTCTCCAGCCTGCCTGTGTTATAGCACAGGCAGATGCGCTGGTCGTTTTCAGGCTACATGTTGACATTCTATGCAACATGTGACTGGCCAATCAGAAGCGAGCTTCTATTCTCTGATTAGCCGACGCCTGTGCACGTGCTCCAATCATAAAACGGGATAGGGATAAAGGCTAATAACTCATTATTTATTCATAGTCTGCTTGTAAAAACATTAAAAAAGGTTTGCAAATACCTTTGGGGATATTTTGGCAAACTTTCAGCGAAATTGATTGAGAAACTTTGAAGAAATTCAGAAAAGTTTATATCTCAAAAGTTTCTCAATCAATTTCGGTGAAAGTTTGCCAAAATATCCCTAGAGGTATTTGCAAACCTTTTTTAATGTTTTTGCAAGCAAACTATGAATAAATAATGAGTTATTAAGCTTTTAACTCTATCTTAATGCTTATCAACGCATCAGCGATTATATACTAAAGTGTGTTACGCAGGGAATCTACGCGCTGATTGGCCAGTCACATGTTGCATAGAATGTCAACATGTAGCCTGAAAACGACCAGCGCATCTGCCTGTGCTAGAACACAGGCAGGCTGGAGAGTGTCTCACTCTTCTTCTATATAGAGTGAGACGCTATTATGTACTCTTGATGTAATGAATGTCTGTATGTTTAATGATTCAATAAAATTTAAAGGACTGTCAAACTGGAATAATAACTTTTACATTTATTTTGAGCAAAAGATGCTTGTGTGTTCACTGTTCACCCACTGTTGAAATATGAAAAGGAGGTAGCTTGACGACATATGTAGTCCTGTTGTTTTAGTATACTATAAGTATATCTAAAACGGAATACATTAAAAAACAATTACAACTACGCAACAGTAAAATCTCGAAAATTAACCATTACTGCAGCTAATCTTCGTCTTATTTCACGAACATGTCCCAATCCCAAGTAACCAAGATACATGGAATGTACCGGCAGTCCAAAGGCACTAGTTCGCTGCACCAAATTAAAAATCCTACGACTTCCAAAAACTGTAAAAATCAGGTGATTCTGAATGAAACAATAAGTGAATAAGCTAACAACGAAGCTAACAAATAGCAAACAAAATCGCTCACTCATAGATGCACATAGGGGGGGTGGGGGAGGTATCCAACCCCCCCCCCCCCACTCAGACACCAGACACCTCTCCCCGTCAACCCCCCACCGCCCCCACCCTCTTATTGCCGAAAAAGTGTACCAAAATTGAGTAAAAAATATTGCCGAAAAAGTGTACCAAAATTGAGTAGGTAAAAAATCTAAGTCGTAAAAATTTTCTGGCTGCAGCCAAAAGTGTCATAAAAATGAGTTATCAAGTGTAAAATTTTTCCGACTGTCGCCGGAAATCAAACAAGACCAGGACCACCCCCCTCTCCGCCAAGGGTAGGGCACTCCCATTCCCGATTGCTCCCACTTTGCACAATTACAGTCCGATGCCGTAAACCCACTGGTGCTTTCTCCAACTGTTCAATGTTCATGATCATGATGCCACATTTTCGCTAGTTTTCCGGTTAAAAGAGAACACGCGATTAATCACTGCCATTCTATTGCTTCTCCTAAGAACAGAGTGAACAACCAAACCAGTTTCAAAAATGCTCCACGAAACGAATTCTTTATTTGATATACATAGTACAAGAAATAACCAGCAAAAAGGCAACAAGTTTTCAACAACTAGCGAGAAATAGAAACAAAAACAATCAAAACATTTACATATCATAAACAGACTGCGATGCACTATCGGCAATTTAGATAAGCGAGTTTTAAATTCTCAAAATCTCAGGCACTCAAAAAAATTTAAACACAACATTATACGTATATAAAACTTTGACCCAGCCCTATGTGCGTTTTACATACAGGGGCGTCCGCAAAGAGCAAAATGTCTAAATTGTGCAGCAAGTCGGAGACAAAAGTTGGCGCATCATAGACTTTGAAACACTAATATTCGCTAATTTTCAGCTTAGTTTACGTAGGTTTTAAAGCCGGAATATTCGCAAAAATGAATTGATAGTCAGCCAAACACGTTTCCGAACTTCAAAACCAAATTGTGGTGCCATTCCCGGCTGAAAATGACTAACCAAGTTAAAAACTTGGTATATAAAGTTTGCCATTTAGAACCCGAAAAACTTCCTAGTAGTATATACTGAAAGAAAGTAAATGTTCCCTTTTGTAAATTCAAGTCCGCCAACCGTCGGGAAATATATATGTGGTTTTTGTGGTGGTGTGGTTTGGGGCTTGGGTTGCTTCGCTTTTGCCTTTTGTTTTTTGGGTGTTGTTTTGCGGCTTTTTTCGGCGGTTGGGGTGGATTGTGTGTTTTGCTTGCTTCGGTCGTTGTTTTTGGTGCTTTTTGTTTTTGTTTTCTGTCCGTTGTGCTTGTTCTTTCTCGTTTGTTGGCTGATGGATATATATATATATATATATATATATATATATATATATATATATAAGTGATCTTGGTAGTTGGATCTATAAATAACAGTGAATTGGCATCTATATCCACTGAATTCTTCTAAAATAACGGGCATAAATATTCTAGCGCGTCTTCCAAACTGGCCACTAAATTTTTGCATTGGGAACTAAAATTTTAGGAGTGGCCAGCGGGCCACCAAGAAAAAAATAAAAAATAAACACTGAGGGAGGCTAAGAAGCGTGGTTGGGGGGGGGGGGGCGGGATCCGGATCCAGCCTGAGACACACAGACATTTTTCCAAAAAATGAAAAAAATTTCAAAAAATATATTTTGTCTAACTTGACCACTGTCTGTCCCAGACTTCGATTTCGGGGGGGTGGGCGGGGGTCTGAAGAAATTTTTTGACTTTTTATAATAGCGTTTTTCAGCTTTACGCTAATTTGTTATAGCCGCAGCCATATCGAGGGCAATGAATTGAGTCTGTTTGTAGTAAAAACCAGTGGTGCACCCAGGAAAAAATGGAGAATTTTTCAATTTTTAGGTTGAATTTGGTCAACTGGAGACGTATCAGAAATTTTTTTCCGACAGGGAACGTCACATCAGACAGAAGACAGTGTATTACACAACTAAATGCAGCATACTATACTCGTGTAGACATGCAAATGCAGCATAATGTACTCATGTATAGGCTTTGATGAAAGATAATGACAAGGAATAGTAAGCCAAAGAGTTGCAGGAGTCTGGGGGCGGCAGCCCCCAGGAAAAAAATGTGGGAAATTTTTGATTTTTGGCCAAATTTGGTCAATTGGGGGGGGACGCATCAGAAAAATTTTCCGGCCGGACCATAAAAACCAAAGGGGGGACCCTTGGAACAAATAGTTGTCGTCAAGAAGTGCCAATTTGATACTGGATCCGGATCCGGCAGGTTTGGATCCGGATCGGGCGCCGGATCCGGATCCACTGGGATCCCGGATGATCCCGGATCAGCCGGACTGATCCGGCGGATCCGGATACGTATATGTATATATATATATATGTATATATATATATATATATATATATGTATACATATATTTACTGAAACGGTTACGTATCGGAACCGGAACCACCTAAAAATAGGAACCGGAACCGGAACCCCCTTCAAAAAGACCCTATATTTTGCAATATTTTCAAAAAATTTTTTGTTTACTTTTACTCACATTTTTTATATGCAACCCTTCTATACACATTTGACTTTCTATACACTTAAATACGCTTTTGATATTTATTTTAGTATTTACAGTAATTTAGCACTTTAATTCGCAGTGCAAACGCAAGATCAGTGAGCCACAGGTTGCAGGGGTCTGGGGGCGCCAGCCCCCAGAAAAAAATGGAGATTTTTTAACTGTTTACGCCGAATTTGGATAACTAAAGTCGTATCAGAAATTTTTTCCGACAGGAAAATTAAAAACTAAACATGGGAACGTCACATAGTACAGTGTATTATACAAGAAAATTCAGCATAATGTACTTTTGTGGACATGGATAGGCTTTGATGAACAAAGATAATAACAAGGAGTAGTCAGCCATAGAGGTGCCGGGGTCTGGATAGGGTCGTCCTCAGAAAAAAATTAAATTAAATAAAAATTAAAAGCAAAATCCTTTGTCAGAGAAATACCGGACTTTTAAAATACCGGAACCGGAACCGGAACCGGAACCGGAACCGGAACTCCGGTCGATCCCTGATATATATATATATATATATATATATATATATATATATATATATATATATATATATATATATATATATATATATATATATATATATATATATATATATATATATATATATATATATATATATATATATATATATATATATATATAATATATATATATAAACTACAAAAAAATTTTTCAACGTTAATTTTCATTCGGTCTAAAGCTGCTGTAAGCGTTCCAGCAGCCGGTCAGTCATTTTCTCAATTTGTTCATTGTCCAAATGTTCACAAAGAGCAATGGCATTAACAATGGCCATGACATCTTTAATGGAATGTCCCTTCAACCAAATACGACCATTCAGTCCACAAGTGATTTCAAACTGTAGTTTTCGAGCCAAGCGAGCCAATAGGGCGCAATTTGGGTGCAAAATTTTTCGCACCACATGCAGGGGAACGTCGAACACAAAACCATCCGCCGACAAAACCCCCAGACCCCGGCTTTTACCCAGACTGTCCATACAAACGACTTCCGGCTCCATATCTCGTATCGCCACAGCCAGCTGACAATAGACGAGATCGCCAATCTGAACATTGGGTCGATTCCGCTTAGTGGCGCCTTCGAACGCCAAATAAGACAGAGTCGCTTGCTCTGCGCTGCCAATGTCAACTTTCCACGAATCACCCAGACGCTGAGTGACCGTTCCCAGCACTCGATCTCCCTCCACGGGAATATAGCGTCTGCTACGCGTCTCAAGCCACAGCGCACCAGGTGATTTTCGCAATAACCCTGGCTTAATTGCCATGGCAGTACCGTCCGGACCCGGTTTCAGCCCAGGGCCCAATATGATTTCCGGAGCAGATCCGTCCGCATTTAGCGACTCACATCCGGCTTTAGCAATTTCTATGCGATCACCAGGCAACATTAACTGAACGTGTGAGGTGCCACCACTGCTTTCGGGTTCCATCAGACCGTGACGTCAACGCTAAAACAAAAGACATAATTATACTAGTAAGGAAAAATGCTCTTGTCGGGCGGCTCCTTGAGTAGAATAGGTTACTGTCTGTCTAAAGCGGAAAAATACTTAGGCTGAGCTTGTAAAAGCATTGGTACCAGACTTTATTAACGAGAATATGCAATTCGTGTGAGCTCGTCAAAATAGATGGACTAGGTAGGTATACCTGTTGAGAATAGGAATATGATCTTCGTAGGGCAGACACTGTTTTCCGCACACTATTCGCGCGACCTTCAGCTAAATTATATCATGTGCTCATGTAACATAGAGGTTTTTTTACACTAACTCGACATTGGCAAATGGCAAAAACGTTACAGCGGGCACTCATAATAATTTTAGCTGAAATGTCGACTGTTGGCTGCACGGCTGAAATAATTCGGGGGTGTGCAAACAATAGGTCAAGGATTGCTAAGGTTCTCGGCTGACAAGGACGCTGAAAACCCTACCTCGCACCAATGTATTTTGCACGCCATAAATGGGTCAATTTAGGTCGCAGTTTCTTGTAAGCTCTTGTTTTTAGATTATGGACTCTCAGATTATGGATTAGTTCCTACTGTAGCTTACACACATCTAACACAATATGCATAATTTAAATATGATCGAATTTGACAGTTTTACCCCTTGGACACGTGTCGGGGGGGGGTATCCTAAGGGAGGTGGTGGGGTCGCAGGGGAGTCAACGAGCGTCATAGACAAAAATAGACCTCAGATTCGTGTTCAGGGAGTTAAATTACACCTATGAACATCATAATCCGAATTTTCAAAACTTGAGCTCTTGGATCCGTCATGGGGCGGGTGGCCTGTACCCTAGGAGGGGGTCGTAGGAGAGTTCACCAGAGTCACAGACAAAAATGAACCTCGGATTCGTGTTCAGAGGGTCAAATTACTCCAATGGACGTCACAATTTCAAATTCGAAAAAATTGACCCATTTTGACCCCCTAGGTGGCACCCTGGGGTCCATGGGTGTCCAGAGTGGGTATAGGCAAAAATAAATCCCAGATTCGTGTTCAGGACACCAAACTACCCCTAGAGACAAATTTTTGAGAATAAACTCGAAAAAAATGCCCCCAGACCCCTGCAACCTTGTGTCCTTTGGTTTTTATGGTCTGGCCGGAAAAACTTTCTGATACGCCTCCAATTGACAGAAAACCCATTACAAAAAATTGAAAAGTCATTCCCCCCCCGAAATTTTTTTCTGGGTACGCCACTGACTACAATTGTCATTATTCGAGACGTTTCAGAGAATTTTTTGGGACGGGCAACAAAAGACCAAGGGAGCTAGCACCCTTGTGGCCTTGTGCTAAAATTCACAGAAAAAAAATTCCGACTGCACATTAAACAATAAAGGTGCGCGATGCACCTATACATACCAATGCATACAGGGGCGTAGCCAAGACTTTGGAAACGAGGGGGGGTCGCACCTTGTACACTTTTTTGCTCACTTTTTTACACTCACTATATAGTCAGAGGGGGTAAAAAAAAAATACGATCGGAAACATGGGGTAAAAAAAATACACCCCCCTCCAAGAAAAACCCCAACAGGTACATGCCTGTTGAATACATACAAAGGAGGCACTACTACTGCTACATTCAATAAACATATTACCTAGTAATACATATATAATCTGTGTTCAGCTTACATTATGAAGCTGACAAAATCATGCACCCAAAACATGGCTTATTTTGCAAGGGTCAACAAAATTTTCACAAGCTTCTCTTGTCACGGAGTCTAGCTGTTTTCCGGCACCAACTGCACATATGGCATAGTCAGCTACCCTTCTTTCAAACTGTGAATGGTTCTTCTCTATTGGTACTGGTTGGCGCGTACGGGAGCCATATTTTTTTACCCCCCATTTTTGGTCGTTTTTGGTCATTTTTGAGCGTCGCCACCAATTGCGGCGTCCGCGGTACAAACTTTACGTCAAATGATTCAGTTTACCGCAAAGAAAGAATTATACGTAGACGAAAAAAATTTTGAAATACGTGTTATTGGGGCTTCAATTTCAGTGGCCTTTCCTTTTATTTGCGAGTTTAATTAAAAAATTGAGTAAGTCTGAGTTGAGTTTCATAACTGTAGAAGCATTTTGGGCTGCGTTTCTTGGATGGGTCAGAATCGACCCGTATTTTTTTCCCCGCGACCGTATTTTTTCCTTCAAAATGGGGGTAAAAAAATACGTTTATTTTTCGATTTATATAAAATTAGTAATGCAGAGAAAAAAGTTTAATACGTGGTTTGTAGAGCAAACTTAATCCAGGAATGCAAAAAAACCTTGACTCATATTTTGTACTTTTTTTACCCCATCTGACTATATATAATTGTAGGGCACTCACTATACATGAACAAAATGTAATTTTGGTCATTTCAATCAAATAAAGTCACAGCTGCGGGGGTCTGGGAGCGGCAGCCCCCAGAAAAACATGGAGATTTTTTAAATTTTTAGGTCGAATTTGGTCAACTAGCAGAATTTTTTCAGGCAAGAAAACTAAAACAAGAGATGGGAACGTCACATCAGACAGTGCATTACACAAGCAATTACAGCATAATGTACTCTTGTAGATATGTATAGGCTTTGATGAAAGTTAATAACAGTAAGCCACAGAGTTACAGGGGTCTGGGGGCCGCAGCCAGGAAAAAATCTCAAGAATTTTTCATTTATAGGCCAAACCAATATATATATATCAGAAATTTTTTTCGGCCGAGCGATAAAAACCATTGGGGGGGGACGGAACCTTGTTGACAATTTCTTCAGGTTCAACCAAAAGGGGGGGTTGCGACTAGTGTTGGGATTTTTTTCGAGACGTACCCGAACCCGAACCCGAACCCGAACCATTCGTACCCGAACCACCCGAACCCGAACCCGAACTTTGGCCAAATGATGTGCTTGATATTACACACTTACTATATTTGAATATACAATGTCAAAAAAGTGTGGAGCAATAGAGTCAACAGCCTTTAGTGCAAGGAATGAATCTTTTAATACTTAACGATGAATAAAGTGATTAGTCAGCAAAAAACCGACTGAGTTTCAAGCCAAATCAATTCATATTCAACTTTCACCGCTTTGTTTCGATTTTTTGAAAAAAAAAGATAAACATGTAGGAGCATTGCATTGGGTTGTCTATGTACTTGTCTTCAAAAAGTTTAAGTTTGCGCAAAAAAATTTTCCCTCAATAGCTTCAATAGATAAGGTTTATGAAACTTTATAATTTGCATCAGCGTTCAGAGATGCACGGGGACGGGAGCAATCGGTGAAGTGACGGGGGTGCGCGACGCATGGCGGAGAGGGGGGTAGTCCTGCTTTTGTGGGATTTCCGGCGACAGTCGAAAACATTTTGCACTTTTTAGATTTTTAAATTCATTTTTCGGGCACTTTTTTGACTGCAGCGCGAAAATTTTTGCGATTTTTCGAATTTTTACTCAATTTTGGTACACTTTTTCCGCGATCAAAAGTGAGGGCGTTCAGGGGGGGGCGGAAAGGTGTCTGAGGAGAGGGTGATCCCCATGCGGTAACCCCCGGACTTGACGGCCCGTATTCACATACTAAGTGTAACGCTTAAACTTAGGCCCGTATTCACATACTAAGTGTAACGCTTAAACTTAGTGTTTACACTTAGTGTTAGCGCTTATAAGCGCTAAGTGTTATTCACATACTTTGTGTTTATTTAAGCGCTTAGCGAACACTAACGCTTAACTTAGCGTTTCAATTTTGTATTCACATACTTAAAATTTAGTGTTTGGCTTAGAATTAAGCGCTTAAGGTGGCACTCCTGAAATGTGGGTTTTGGCCATTATTTTGAAAACGCGCAAAAATAAACATGCATCGTAAGAAAAAAAGTTGATCAGAAGTGAATTTCCTTCAATTTGATGTACATATCACATAAAAATTTTTTTGAACATTTTTGAGCAAATTTCGTCAAGAAAAATAGATTTTCACGGAAATGCCTTCACAAGCCAGTGCATTTACACGTATGTAATGAATTTGAAAGGCTGAAAAACACTAGCCGTAGTGTTTTACTGAAACGTAATTAAAAATTTTTGGTGTTTTATTGAGTGTGGTATAATTTTTTTGTGAACTAACGCAATACTTTCTGCATGAGACAGAAATATAGTGCGTGTGAATACAAACGCAAATTTTCGGCTTGCGATTTTAAAAAATTGGCTCAACGAAAAAAGTTAAAGTTTGGCACATAAATGCACCTTGTCATTTTCGAGCGGTCGCAAAATTTGATTTTTGGCAAATCGATAGTATCTAAAAAATTTAGTCAAATTTATTTTTTTCAAAAATCGCGATTTTAGTGTTTTTCGATATATCAATCATATTCATCAAAAATGACTTTTTGCGACCGCTCGATCACGTTGAGGCGAGCAAAATGAGCTATTGATTGTGCAACAGCTACTTACTTGCGAAGAGAAATCGCAAGCCGAAATTCCACTCACGTTTGGTCCACAGTGAATGCTAATTTGTATCAATCAACTTCATTTTTTGTATTCAGGCATACTTTTACACCAGCTTGCTATTGTGTATCTAAAATTGGCCCCAAACTGCTGTTTTTTGAAAAGTCACATTTCAGGAGCGCCACCTTAAGGTGGTAGTAACGAATGTGCAGTGATTTTTAAATTTTTGAAAAAATTTAGTTGATTCAAACTGTATTTTTTGAAAATAAAGTCTGTAAAAAATTGATTCATATACACAAAATGGCCAATGAAGTTAGCGGGATCATGTGAAAAATTTTTAGGAGCAAGCCAAGCCAACAAGCCAAACTACACAACAGGAGAATGGAAATTTAACAGTTTTGGCCACGTTTCTAAGCGCATGCGCAGCGCATAAACACAAAAATGAACATGAATAAACTTTTGCAAATTTTCTAGACCCAAAATTAAATTTTTTCAAATTGCTTATATTTTTGCGCAGATATAGAACCCGAAAGTTGAGTGTGAATAGAAAGTTTTTACTTTGAAACCATATATTTCATTTAATAATTGACAAATTATGAAATCGTGCATTTTGGGTCTAGATAATTCACTTTTGAATATTTGTGCAATTTTTTGTATGTTTTTGTTGTTAAAACTCTTCAAAAAGTGGCCAGATTTGAAAGTGCTCAAAAACGCCAAATTGGTCTAGTTTTAACACGTGCCATACAAATCATCTTCACAGTTGTACAATAAAACTTTGCTTAAATGTAGAAGAAAAGTAGCGCTTTCTAACGATATAAAAATTATGCTCAAAAGTTAATTCATTATTGAATACTAGCCTGTTGAAAAACACTGCACATTCGTTACTACCACCTTAAGTTTAGGGACCTCGGGAGCTCCCTAAGCGCTAAGCGCTTAGTTAGTGGATGGTGTGGGGAAGGGGTAGGGAGAGTAGGGAGGGAGGTTCTTGGCCGCCATGGGAAGGAAGGGCATGCAATTTAGGATATATTAGTGACATTTTCCGACCAATTCAATCCATTTTGCTCGTTTAATCGCCAAAAATAAAAAATGCACTTTGTTGTCGAAATTAGTTTTTTTGCATTTTTGAGTAGAGCATCTTAATCGAAGTAATTTTTCTTCAAGAACTTCTATTTGAAAATTTATATTTTTCACGATATGCCCCCTGAAACATGTATAGCTGATTTTGCATTTTTCAGGAATCCACTTGCTGAAAACATTTTTTACAAATGTATAGTTCGAGAAAAATACATATTATTAATAAGAAATAGTAATTTAAATAAATCTTTAATCGAATTTATAAATACCAAATGGAAATGCCGATAAATAACGAATTCCGGATCCACATCAAGCAGGGAGCGCACTCCAAGCCAAAGCCAAAACTAAGCACAAAAGTTGCTAAACGCTAAGTTTAGTATAACACTAATTTTTAAGCGTTTATTTTGTGAATAACAGTTGAGTACAAATTAAGCGCTAACACTTAGCAAACGCTTAGCGTTAGTATGTGAATAACTCTTAGTATGTGAATTCGGGCCTTAGTGTTTACACTTAGTGTTAGCGCTTATAAGCGCTAAGTGTTATTCACAAACTTGACCTTTTAACATGCTAAACATACTTAAGCGCTTAGCGCTTAGTAAACGCTTAGCGTTAGTTTGTGAATAACACTTAGTATGTGAATACGGGCCGACGTCCGGCTGATCCAGCTTTTGGGGTTCGGTGCTTTAGCTTATCTAAGCCTGTTACCTTCTGACATGCATGTGGTATATACCCATTTACCGACCCCACAGGAAAATTATTTCCAGAAAAAAACTAGATCGTAAAAAATCATCTTTTTTTTTTCTGGTTTTTTTCTAACTTTTTTCTAGTTAGAAAAAAACCAGAAAAAATTATCTAGTTTTTTTCTAACTTTTTTCCAACTTTTTTCTGGTTTTTTTCTAGTTTTTTTCTAACTTACAATCTAGTTTTTTCTGGTTTTTTTCTGACTTTGTCAAAATACGATCTAGTTTTTTTCTGGTTTTTTCTAACTTTTTTCAGATTTGCCCCAAATCGGTTTTTAATGTTTTTGAAGTTCTTTTACGCCCTTTTTGTCATTTGTTTTAGTGTTTTTTTTTTTTTTTTTTCTTTCTGTCTTTAATTTTTTGTCTGTCTGTAATTTTTTTTGTCTGTAATTCTGTCTGTAATTCCCTTTGTCTGTCTGTAATTCCCTTTGTAGTGCATTATTTTAGCTTATTTTTTCTGTATTTTCCGGTGTTTTTGGTGGGTTTAAATTGGTTTTTTCACCTTTTTTTGAGTTTTTTACTATGCTTTTTTGATTGTTTGCTGATGCGATGTGAGTATTTTTAGATTTTTCAAACTTTCGCAAAATACGATCTAGTTTTTTTCTAGCTTTTTTCTAGTTTTTTTCTGGTTTTTTTCTATTTTTTCTAGAAATAATTTTCCTGTGCCCCGTGGCCCGTGAGGATCACAGGAAAAAATCTGATTACAAAAAAGTTACAAAAAAGTTACAAAAATATTACAAAACGGGTTTTGTAATTTTTTTGTAACTTTTTTGTAATTTTTTTGTGACTTTTTTGTAATTTTTTGTCATTTTTTTGTATTTTTTTGTAATTTTTAAAATTTTATTTTTTTCCTTTAAAGTTGGCAAAAACACATTTCAAGACATAAAAAAGGCATCCTGACCTTGAAATAGCTGTATTTTTAACTTTTTTTGATTTTTTGAAATATTTGCTTTTCAACGTTTTGTAATTTTTTTGTAACTTTTTTGTCATTTTTTTGTAATTTTTTTGTAACTTTTTTGTCATTTTTTTGTAATATTTTTGTAACTTTTTTGTAATTGTTTTGTAATTTTTAGAAATTTCATTTTTTTTTGCTTCAAATTTGGCAAAAATACATTTCAAGACATAAAAAGCATCCTGACTTTGAAATAGCTGTATTTTTAATTTTTTTCGATTTTTCGAAAAATATGGCATGCTTTTCAACGTAATTTTTTTGTAACACAGGAAAACCAGTGAATCTGAATTATCTGTCTGAAGATTTACTTATCCATGTTAATGTATGACAGAAATGTTTGACAAACAGCAACAAAAAGTGAAAAAGAAAAAATTTTTTGCGAATCTGCTTTTTATGATTTTTCGTGTGATTCACCAGTACACATCCAATTTATATGTTTATTTTATTATGGTATATTTGGTATGGCTGGTGGGGTGGCTGGGTTTTACCCCCTCCCTCACTTTGCTCGCAACAACGGGATCGAGCGGTTGCGAAACGTCATGTTTGATGCATATGATTAGGGTTGCGAAGTGTAAAAAAGTAAAAAACGTTTTTTAAACTTTTTTACAGTAGCAAAATTTCGGACCTTTTTTACAACTTTTTTACACTTTTTTACACTTACTTTTTTACATATTTTAACACTTTTTTACACTTACTTTTTTACACTTTTTAACACTTTTTTACACTAGTTTTCGCACTTTTTTTACAAATATTTCACCAATTTTGCCAATTTTCTGAAAAAATTTGGCCGGAAAAAATTTCAAGCCTCGCATTTACCGAAATTACTTAAATTCGAAGGCACCAAAATTTTTCATACAAAAACACTTATGTATACAAAAATGTTTCCTGAAACTTATCATGTTGGCTATGACACTTGAGGAACTTTTAGCGTATTTGTTATATATATTTTCAACGAAGCAAACCCAGCCACAGGAAAACCAGTGAATCTGAATTATCTGTAAATTTTTTTCTATTACAGATTTTTCAGATGTTTTTTACCCTTTCCATTCAGAGACTTTTTACAGTCTTTCAGAGGAATTTCAGATCAATTTCAGAGAAATTCAGGGGAAATTCAGAGAATTTCACCCAGAATTCAGAGACTCTGAATTTTCTCTGAAAAAAATGTCACTGGCTTTTCAGATAATTTTCAGATATTTCTTACAGGAGTTTCAGAGATAATTCACATGTTTTTCACATCTGTAAAAAGTAGGTAAATTTTATCTGAAATTCGTGTAAAAAGCATCTGAAATTTATCTGAAAATCCAGTGACATTTTTTTTCAGATAAAATTCAGAGTCTCTGAATTCTGGGTGAAATTCTCTGAATTTCCCCTGAATTTCGTCTAAAATTCCTCTGAAAGTCTGTAAAATGTCTCCGAATGGAAAGGGTAAAAAACATCTGAAAAATCTGTAACCGAAAAAAGTTTACAGAAAATTCAGATCCCTGGTTTTCCTGTGTAACTTTTTTGTTTTTGTAATCTCATTGTTTTGCTTAAAATTTGGCAAAAACACATATAGACCTAGAAATTGTGTCTTGAGTCTTGACTCTGTAATTGCATTTTAACTTTTTACTATTTTTTGAAACATTTTCTTTTCAGCGTTCTGTATTTTTTCGTCATTTTTCTGTGATTCTGTCATTAATTTTGGTATCATTGAAGTTTTTTTGCAGCTTACATCAACGGTAAAGATGATGCAAAATCGTACTGGTGTTGAAGACGATAGGGATGTCATCTTTTGGATTCAACAAGATTCATGATCCCGTTATATATTAAATATGTATGTACATATATATTTAATATGCTTATTTTCAGAATATGTGCAGATTTCTTCATATTTTTATCATATGTTTTCAAATATATCAGAGGCGGATCCAGGAATTTTTTACGGGGGGGGGGGGCGACCCCGCCTCTACCATTACAAATACAGTAGAATACAAATGCATAGTTGCGGGAGTCTGGGGGCGGCTAGACACCTTTACTGTTTTTGACCCCGGGATACCCTCTAAAATCTGCAACTTCTATCAAGGCAAGGCACACAGTTGCGGGGGTCTGGCGGCGGAAGTCTTCGGTCAACTGGAGACGTATCACACATTTTTTCCGACAAAATTTAAAACAACGGATGGGAACGTTACATCAGACAGTGTATTACACATGTAAATGTAGTATAATATACACGTGTGGACATGAAATTGCAGCACAATGCACTTTGATGAATAGGCTTTGATGAAAAATAATAACAAGGAATAGTAAACCACAAAGTCGCAGGAGTCTGGGGGCCGCAGCCCCCAGAAAAAATTTTGGGGCAATTTTTTATTTTTAGACCAAATTTGCTCAATTGGAGACGTATCAGAAAGTTTTTCCGGCCGGACCATAAAAACCAAAGGGGGGGCCCTTGTGTAAAAAATCAGTGGGAAAAAATTTCGGGGGGAATTTTTCCCCCTGGGTACGCCCTTGATAAGGAGCATAATGTACTCTTGTATAACAGGCGGGGAAAAAACCCACCCCATTTTTGGGGCGAAAAAAACCTACCCCTGTTCCGGAACTTGGGTATATGGTACAGGTCTAAAAATTTGCCAGCGTATAGTACAGTCCCTGTAGGCAAACGTATATATATAAGCGGTATCCAAACGGGTTCTCGTCGGTACTTTTTATGAGTCAAAAATTTTGACCTCCCATTTTTGACCCGACATGGCTCCAAGGGAGGTGAATTTTGGAGTCTTATTTCTTAGCACTAAGAGATGCGAGCTCAAATGTAAAAACACTTTTACAGAGGACTAACCTTCCTCTATTCATGACAGCAGTGGCAGGTCCCTCCTTCTTTCGTACGAGGGGGGCATGACCGAAATTAGACGGGGTAAAAAAACCCATGTGGGGAAAAAACCCACTTTTTGAAAATAGTCTGGTAATATCGAAAAACCTAGTAGCTACTCCAAAAGACTCATGGTAGTGCAAAAAGACGTTTATTGTTAACACAAATGCGCATACTGACATTTTCTTAATCTTGGTCGAATTCTGGAATACGGGCCTAATAGTCGGACTTTGTCATTTTGAGGTCTCTTTGGAGCGGAAAGTAGTATTATCTGGTACTATTGCCAGTTTTGTGTATGTTTTTAATTATAACCTGTCAATTTCTTTTGTTTAAACGCCAAATAACCGAATAAAATTAAAATATGCCCGTCACGACCAGTCACACACTCACACCCACTTACGGTACCCTCCATGGAGGGTCGATGGCGTAAAAAGTAGCCATAAAGGGCAGATTTTGCATCTATTTGAAGCGTAATAGCAATTTTTTAGTTGTTCTTAACCTTTTCAGGCGAAATTAAGGTGTTTGGTTTTCAAATCGGAAAATTCAAAATTTTATAATGGGCTGCGAAGGGCAGTTTTCAACCTTGTCTACCTGAGGCCCCATAGCAAATGTGCGCATAGTTTTGGCATCAGGGGCCTCTACTACTCCTAATTACTGTTGTTTTGATACCGCAAAATAATTTAAATATGATATAAATATGATACTTGGAATTTAAATAAAATACTTTTGATATTTGATACTTGGAAAAAATTTAAATATGATATAAATATGATACCAAAGAATTTAAATAAAATACTTTTGATATTTGATACTTGGAAAAAATTTAAATATGATATAAATATGATACCTCGAATATAAATATAATACTTTTGATATTTGATACTTGGAAAAAATTTAAATATGATATAAATACAATACTTTGAATTTAAATATGATACTTTTGATATTTGATACTCGGAAAAAATTTAAATATGATATAAATATGATACCGAATAATTTAAATATGATACCATAATTTAAATATGATACTTTTGATACCAATTTTAATATTGATACCGGTATTAAAAGTATTAATACCTAAGTATCATATTGATATCAAAAGTATCAAAATGATACACAACCAAACGAACTATCAGCCTACTGCCTATTGATTGATTTTCTTATATTTTCTACCGACTAAAATTTATACAAGGGTTCCCCCTTTGGTTTTTATAGTACAGCTCGACTAGCAGTGCCCTTTAAAATTAAAGAAGCGAAGCAATAGCCAATCAAAATAAGGAGGCGGAGCAAAAGGCGAGATCAAAGAATGCCGCCGTTCTTAGCCTGCACAAACATCAAAAGGTGCCGCTTTTAAGCGTGGGAATCAAAATTTTGACATTAAATATGATACCACGAATTTAAATATGATACTTTTGATATTTGATACTTGGAAAAAATTTAAATATGATATAAATACAATACTTTGAATTTAAATATGATATAAATACAATACTTTGAATTTAAATATGATACTTTTGATATTTGATACTCGGAAAAAATTTAAATATGATATAAATACAATACCTTGAATTTAAATATGATACTTTTGATATTTGATACTCGGAAAAAATTTAAATATGATATAAATATGATACCAAATAATTTAAATATGATACCATAATTTAAATATGATACTTTTGATACCAATTTTAATATTGATACCGGTATCAAAAGTATTAATACCCAAGTATCATATTTATATCAAAAGTATCAAAATGGTATCAAAACAACAGTACTCCTAATACGTGCCATAGCGTTGAAAAACTACCGGTAACACACTTTTCGGGTGATTTATGGGGTGGGTTTTTTCCCCCACATGGGTTTTTTCCCCGGCAAGTTTTTGGCTTCCCGCCAAAAAATGGTATATATAACAGATAGCGAAATGAAACCGGTCCCAACATTTAGAGCAAGGTTAGGCCTACGACAAATTTTTTGGTTTCCCGTGAAAACGTATAGTCTATGAGCTACATGACGAAATATGAAAATGCGGGTTTTTTTCCCCGCCTGCTATAATGTACATGCATAGGCTTTGATGAAAGATAATAACAAGAACAAGTAAGCCAGAGGGTTGCGGGGGTCTGGGGGTGGCAGCCCACAGGAGAAAATAGGGAGACATTTTTAAATTTTAGAGCAAATTTGGTCAATTGGTAACGTTTCGGAAATTTTTTCGGCCGGGCGATAAAAACCAAAGGGGGGACCCTTGTGTAAAATTTCAGGCTGAAAAAATTTCGGGGGGGGCGCCCCCCGCGCCCCCCCCCCCTGGATCCGCGCTTGATATATATATATATATATTATAGTGACAAGCGTCAATGAGTTCATCTGTTTTGTCGCTCGGCTGTGTTTTGCTAATATATACATACATATACACATATATATATATATGTATATATATATATATATATATATATATATATATATATATATATATATATATGCTCTTTGCTTTTGGTTATCCTTCCGTAGTGCGGTTCCAGACTGCTCTCTAACAAGTGTTGTATCGCTTACAATCTTTATAAGCATTTGCACAGGTGACAGGTGTGTTATTTTTTTGTTCATACATTGACAGTTAACGTCTTTGCATCAACACATGGGTTCCGCTGAGCTAAATGTCGCTTGCGCCAAGGCCAGTTGGCTTGCGGGGAGTACCCCAGTCGTTGGACGGGCTCCAGTAAGCATGACACAGAAACCCGTCTGTGTATAGCTAGAAAAAAAACCCGTCTGTAACGCCAGTATTTCGAGCCTTCCGCTCTCCCAGCGTATATATGTATGTATATATTTTTTAGTAAATCTGGGTTATCTTTTTATATGAATTAAAATTGGTCAATTTGTAGATATATTGATCGTAAAGTTTCAAAATCGTTAAGTGGGAATTACAAAAAAAGTTCCAAAAAAAATACAAAAAAGTTACAAAAAAGTCAGAAAAAAAGTTACAAAAAAATTACAAAAAAGTTACAAAAACATTTTTGTATTTTTTATCAAAAACTGGTTTTTTATATAGAATTCGGCCAGTTTGTAGATATACTGATCGTTGAAATTCAAAATCGTCAACTGGGAAAAAACTTACAAAAAAGTTACAAAAAAGTTACAAAAAAATTACAAAAAAGTTACAAAAAATTTTGTATATGTTTTCAACTGCAAATTACAAAAAAGTTACAAAAAAAATTACAAACTTGCACTCGAATTACAAAAAATTACATAAAAGTTACAAAAAAATTACAAAATTATTACAGAAAATGACAAAAAAGTTACAAAAAAATTTCAAACTTGCGCAGTGAAGTTACAAAAATGTGACATAAAAATTACAAATTTATTACATATTGTTTGTAATAAATTTGTAATTTTTTTGTAATATTTTTGTAATCACATTTTTTCCTGTGGATAGACTGCTGGGTCGACGTGCCTTTCCTTCCTGCAAGGCTCATCACATAAGCATATATATTTCAAAGTTATAAAACTAAGCTTAAGACTTGGTTTAAGCCCAAACTAAGACAGATAGGCCCGTATTCACATACTAACACTAAAGGCCGATTCACACGCTGCGATTTTACTGCGATTTTGCCGCAGCGTTTTTGCCGCTGCGGCAAAACGCAGCTTGCCGCAAGCAAAACGCAATGTCTGAACAGACGCAGCGTTTTCAGTGCGGAATGCCTGCGTCTTAAATTTGCCGCAGCGTTTTAAACGCCAGACTGCAATTCGACCTGCGATTTCATTGCGTTTTGATGCTACGTTTGTGTTGGTTTAAACAATTTTTGCGTAGCACTTTGTCATTTTTTTTGAAACAGTGAAGACGCAGCAGACTGACCTGCGAGACGCACTAAGGCCGCAAAGCTTGTTCAAACGGTGCGTTTCGCTTGCGACACCCTGCGGCTTGCGTTTTGCGTCAAAATCGCAGCGGCAAAAACGCACCGTGTAAATCGGCCTTAACGCTTAAACTTAGTGTTTACACTTAGTGTTAGCGCTTACAAGCGCTAAGTGTTATTCACATACTTTGTGTTTATTTAAGCGCTTAGCAAACAGTAACGCTTAACTTAGCGTTTCAATTTTGTATTCACATACTTAAAATTTAGGGTTTGGCTTAGAATTAAGCGCTTAAGTTTAGGGACCTCGGGAGCTGCCTAAGCGCTAAGCGCTTAGTTAGTGGATGGTGTGGGGAAGGGGTAGGGAGAGTAAGGAAGGTTCTTGGCCGCCGTGGGAAGGAATGGCATGCTATTTAGGATATATTAGTGACATTTTCCGACCAATTCGATCCATTTTGCTCGTTTAATCGCCAAAAATAAAAAATGCACTTTGTTGTCGAAATTCGTTTTTTTTGCACTTTTGAGTAGAGCATCTTAATCGAAGTAATTTTTCTTCAAGAATTTCTATTTGAAAATTTATATTTTTCACGATATTCCCCTGAAACATGTAGAGCTGATTTTGCATTTTTCAGGAATCCACCTGCTGAAAACATTTTTTACAAATGTATAGTTCGAGAAAAATACATATTATTAATAAGAAATAGTAATTTAAATAAATCTTTAATCGAATTTATCAGGTTTGGCGCGATAGCGCCAAACCTATAATAGGATAAAATCAGCTGAATGCGGCTTTTTAGTATACAAACCGACAAAAAGCGCCAGTTAACGTCCACGCCACAGTTTCTAACTTAGTACACTTGTAGTATTTGTAAAAATACATAATTGTCGTAAAAATCAAGTTTATTGGTTGAGTATGAAGAAAGTTATAACGCTTTAAAGTTTTAAAAATACTTCGCGTCTCTTTTTACTTTTTTCAGCCAACTTTTCTCAGCATCTATAGAACCGTTTTTCGTCACCTTGGGTTCAATCGATGCAGTTTGTCATGCCATAACTTTTCTCCTATTTTCGCGATAAACGGTTGTGGCTTCGCTGAGAAAACTTAAAAAAACTCTCTTTTTTAACTCACCTTGTGAAAACGGTCAAGTTGACCAACTACTCAGTTTTATTGTTAGAAGCAATAAAACCTATGGGCATATTACGTGCAATAAATTGCAAATAAAATTTACTTGTTTAGTTGTGAAATCACTTGTTAGTTTTGAAGTTTTAAATTTGATACTATGGTGAACGTAATTTCACTTACTAAGTTTGTTGCTTCATAAACTTTCAAATTGTAACGTCTTCATATACGTAGATACAGTCACATGACGTACATACAACATACGTATATATAGATCGTATAAGCTATAGTTTTTATTGTGTTGTCATTACTAATTTTATTGTTAATTTATTACTTAAAAATCTATTTTTTAAAATCATAGTCAAGTTGTACCTCCATCAGAGTTTATAAATCCACATAAACTGAATAACGCGCACAATCGTGGTAGCGCAACGGTTGAACTTTTTCTCGTCCGCTCACCGAGAATGTGTCGACTCGAGACAAGTCAGTAACTTGATTTAGAGACTAGAAACGTCTGTTTGAGCAAATTAAATTTTTTTCTTTTAGTTAATTTTTTGTACATTGACTGAATATTACCATACCACACATGTGCAGCTGAGGAAATCTGGGGGGAGCTGACCCGGGGAGGGGGGGTTCTACGCGCATTTTTAGAAACTTTACCCAGTAAAAGTGGGTGCGAGCCGGTCTGGGGGGAAATCGAGGTCGGGTTGGGGGGGAGAGCATCCCCCTTAATGACCAATCCTTTTGATGACTATATATAATTTTTATTCCATAAAATTGGTTGTACTTAAGGGGGAGGCTACCTGTAAAAGAGAAAATTTTAGCTTCTCCGATTCGCTTCCAATTTGCACACAATGTAGCCACAGGGAAGGCGCATCGCAGACGTAAAGCCCGGTTCATACTTGTCCTTAAGAACGCAAGGACAGGGACAAGGACAAATTTCGATCAGCTGCTGTGAAGAATTAACACAAGCGTTTCGGCTAATGTTTTGCATACAATATTGAAGTGATCCCATTTTCATTCATGCAAAAAGTTAGCTAATTTGGCCATGCCAATCACTTAAGGACAAAATAATAGGGACATGGAAAAGGACGAGTATGAACCGGGCTTAACAAACTGGAACCCATGCGTTTGCCAATTTTTCACTAAGGACTTCCAGAGATTCAATTTTACGTGTAAATCAAAGGTGCAAAACAGGTTTTTTTGTGGTTGCAAAGCGTCCCTTCACTCGAAATTTTTGTTAGCACTGACGAAGCTGTTTTTTACATGATTCGATAGCCTAACGTCATATATCAGCCTCTATGATCCGTTTTTTTAATTTTTGTCTATGGCCTGAACAATGACGCCAAATGTAGAATCACTCAAATTTGGCCGGCCCAAAAAACGGCCATTTTTTCACATTTCGCCCTCAATTTTAGATTTGAAAAGACATATAGAAAATCCAGATCATACGATTTCGTGCATTCATGCGGGCTACTACTATGCTTAGTTTCAGCCTGATTGGCTTGAAGTGGTTTGTGCTAGAACTGTCCAAATAAGGGCTACTTTTAGGCTTTTTGGTGTACTTTTGCCTATGTAAATACACTATCACTGACAAACGCACTGAACCAAAAGTGCACCTTCAACTTTAATTGTTCCTATCTGAAGTAAGGTGCCTTGGGGGAGAAACATGTGTGAAAATAAGCAAAATTGAAGAACTTTGATTTTTGAGCTGGGTAGCCCCCCCTTAAGGGGTGGGGCTACCTGTAAAAGTGAAAATTTTAGGTTCTCCGATTCGCTTTAAATTTGCACACGATTTGGGATTTGAAAATACATATAAATATTTCGGATCATACGATTTTGCGCTTACATTCTAGGTATGCCAAGTTTCAGCCCGATTGGTTTGATGTGGTTTGTGCTAAAACTGTCCAACTAAGGACTACTTTTACTCTTTTTTTTGCACTCTTTTGCCTATGTAAATACACTGACAAACGCACTGAACCAAAAGTGCACCTTCAAGCTTAATTGTTCTAACCTGAAGTTGGGGTGCCTTGGGGGAGTAACAGATGTGAAAATAAGCAAAATTGGAGAATTTTGATTTTTGACCTGGGTAGCCCCTTCCCTTAAGCCGAAAAAGGATGAAAACTAGATAAGAAAAATGCCCTACGGGAGGCTGATAGCATAATAGGCTGATGAGCGTTCGAAGCTGAAGCCAAAAATTGACCTGCTAAAAGTGTGGAAACTAGAGTATGTTTACTGAGCAATAGGCCGCTTGCTGCGCCCTATTATTGCCGGCACCGTCGGCTCTACCATCAGCCTTACATTAGAATATAAGTAAATATAAACTCTTAGCAACATGACAACAACAAACTTAGCAACATTTATGCATGGTAGCATTTTCATGTATAATAAATACCATTCAATATTTGATGATCATACTACCAACTGCACCAGCCATAACAGCTGTAGTAATGGGATATAAATTGATCATGTGGTTGTAAGTATGTATAAGATAAATAAACTCTCGAGTATGGGTTCTTTGTAAATAAATTTCTCAATAACTATCCTCATCCTGGCTAATGTGTGTACTGTACATGCGGTTGCGAGTGTTTTCATACTTTCCTTGGAAGGCATGTTCACCCCAGTCTGGACAGGTGCGTCAGCCCCCCTCCATAATGTTTAGAAAGTGGCACGCGAGGCAAGCATCGGTGACTCAATAAGCAATAAGGTCACGATGCAAAAAGTCAATGCGTCGCGCTCCAAAATAATTTACTACCTGTCCACGTATGCTAACGCATAATGCTTAAAGTATAAAAGTACAGTATAAACCAACTCGGTTTTTTATAAAAGTACAGTACGAAGCAACTCGGTTTTTTTAGAGTTACACGTGAGATTAGTAGTCTTACGTAAGATTATATTGGTTAGTGTATTGGTCGATTGTATTCGATCCTTGGTCATTTGAAGCATATACCAGGCATAACACTGCAGGTAGATGCAGTTACCGTTTTATGCACGTTTTTAAAATTTACGGTAGTCTCCTTCAAAGGGTTTTATCTTTTGGCAGAATAAAAACAGGCAGTATTGGGTCCGTGTATTCTAGCGTTTCTAGGATCCTAGTGACTTTGTGCACCTTTACTCTGCAACAAAGCCGTGGTGCCCGCAATAATAGGGCGCAGCAAGCGGCCTATTGCTCAGTAAACATACTCTAGTTTCCACACTTTTAGCAGGTCAATTTTTGGCTTCAGCTTCGAACGCTCATCAGCCTATTATGCTATCAGCCTCCCGTAGGGCATTTTTCTTATCTAGTAAATACCAAATGGAAATGCCAATAAATAACGAATTCCGGATCCACATCAAGCAGGGAGCGCACTCCAAGCCAAAGCCAAAACTAAGCACAAAAGTTGCTAAACGCTAAGTTTAGTATAACACTAATTTTTAAGCGTTTATTTTGTGAATAACAGTTGAGTACAAATTAAGCGCTAACACTTAGCAAACGCTTAGCGTTAGTATGTGAATAACTCTTAGTGTGTGAATTCGGGCCATAATAACCCTGGGACTCAGCCTAAGCCTAAGCCTAAACCCTAATCTGAGGCTAAATTTGAGTATTTTGATAACGCACACGCACACTCACACGTAATGAGCCTTGCAGGAAGGAGAGCTCAATGCTGGGTCGGCAGGAAAACATGTAACCTTAATCTCTTCCTCAAGGGGATTTTGTTAACCTTGTGGGTGGGATTCGAACTGCCAACTTTTGAATTAAAATTAACTGTTATTAGTTATTATTAACAGTTAATGGCCCGTATTCACATACTAAGTGTAACGCTTAAACTTAGTGTTTACACTTAGTGTTAGCGCTTATAAGCGCTAAGTGTTATTCACAAACTTGAACTTCTACCATGCTAAACATACTTAAGCGCTTAGCCCTTAGCAAACGCTTAGCGTTTGTTTGTGAATAACACTTAGTATGTGAATACGGGCCAATAACAATTAACAGTTTGAAATAACAGCCCAAACCAACAGGCTAAGGCAACGTAGATTAGTTATGAGTTTGTCAGAATTCTCTTGCAGACGTTACGTTGCTAATACTGACTGATAGTGTCGACCTTGCGCTGGTTTAGGTTCTGGCCTTTTGACGATTTTTATTATTTACTATGTATATAATTGACCATTAACACAAATTGTACCAAAAAGGCGAACTTTTCAGCCTGTGCCAGGTGTGATGCAGAGATTATATCCAGTTTTGAGTTGAATAAATTGACAAATGAAATGGATACATACATAAATGGTTTGTATCATATGCAATCCAGCTTGGGTTAATGTGATCAAACTTCAAATCTGGCCACTTTTTGATAAGTTGAAAGAACAAAAATATGCGAAAAATGGCACAAATATTTAAAAGTGAATTATCTAGACCCAAAATGCACGATTTTATGATTTGTCAATTATTAAGTGAAATATACGGTTTCAAAGTAAAAAGTGTCTATTCACACTCAACTTTCGGCTTCTATATCTGCGCAAAAATATAAGCAAATTGAAAATTTTTTATTTTGGGTCTAGAAATTTTGCAAGCATTTATTCGTGTTTATCTTTGTGTTTATGCGCTGCGCATGCGCTTAGAAAAGTGGCCAAAACTGTTAAATTTCCATTCTCCTGTTGTGTAGTTTGGCTCGTTGGCTTGGCTTGCTCCTAAAAATTTTTCACATGATCCCTCTAATTTCATTTGCCATTTTGTGTATATGAATTAATTTTTTACAGACTTTATTTTTAAAAAATACAGTTTGAATCAACTAATTTTTTCAAAAATTTAAAAACCACTGCACATTTGTTAGTACCACCTTAAATAAACGCTTAGCGAAGTTTAAGTATGTGAATAACACTTAGCGCTTATAAGCGCTAACACTAAGTATAAACACTAAGTTTAAGCGTTAGTGTTAGTATGTGAATACGGGCCTTAGTGTTAGCGCTTATAAGCGTTAAGCGTCATTCACAAACTTAAACTTCTAACATCCTAAACATAGGCCCGTATTCACATACTAAGTGTTATTCACATACTAACGGTAAGCGTTAGTGTTAGTGTTAGCGCTTAAGTATATTTAGTATATTAGAAGTTTAAGTTTGTGAATAACACTTAGCGCTTATAAGCGCTAACACTAAGTGTAAACACTAAGTTTAAGCGTTAGTGTTAGTATGTGAATACGGGCCCTACTTAAAGGGGCGCTCCGGGAATCGGGGGTTACATCGAAAATTGGCAAAAAAATTGGCAAATGTCAAACTTTACTATACATGTATGTATTATGGCACAAAAGAACACTGAAGGCAAAATTTCAAACCACGTGATCATGTCACGTGACTCCCAGAGCACCAAACGTGAGTGAATTTTTGGCAAACGATAACTCTGCTTATACTTTGCGTATAGTGACACTTTATATACCAAAATGTAGCTTATGTGCTTCTCTAGTTGTACATTATTTTGGTTTTTACCATTTATGTCAGGTTTGGATAAAAAATGTCATTATGTGTTTTCGAAATCGAAATCTGAGCAATAAAATTCATATAAAAAAATTTCTAAGCTTTATTTTGAAAAACTAAAAACCTGTTCAACTGCGCAGAGCCGAAGGCTATAATTGTGCAAAATTTTGTAGAAAAATATCATACCAGCATTTTATAATCGAATGCCAAAAAATTGATTTTGTATTCACGCAGCCTATATTTGAGTCTACTGCTTCTGAAAACGGTTTCATGAGCGATTTTTTTGCACAGAACGGGGGCGCTCCGGGAATCAAAGATTTGGCTCGTATTTTTCAAAAACAGCCAAAATGACCTATCATTATTGAAGGAAAGTTGCCCGAAATACTATTTCTGATGTTTTGACGTGCATACCTCCATAGCAAAAAATTTGAAAAAATTGGACAATTTACTGATTTTATTCGACTTTTACACAAATTCAGCAAGTAAGCCAGTGCATCAACGCTTTTCGAGCTTTTTCTTTTTTTTTTTTTTTTTTTTTTTTTGTTTATATTTTTTTTTTTTTTGTTTTGTTGTTTTTTTTTTTTTTTTTTTTTTTTTTTTTTTTTTTGTTTTGTTTGTTTTTGTTTTTTTTTTTTTTTTTTTTTTTTTGTGTTTGTTTTTTTTTTTTTTTGTGGTTTTTTTTTTTTTTTTTTTTTTTTTTTTTTTTGTTTTGTTTTGTGTTTTTGTTGTTTTTGTGTTGTTTTTTTTATTTTTTTTTTTTTTTTTTTGTTGTCTATTATTTTTTTTTTTTTTTTTTTTTTTTCTTTTTTTTTTTGTTTTTTTTATTTTTTTTTATTTTGTATTAAAAAAATGTTCACAAAAACGCAAATTTCAGATTTTGGATTTTTTTCAAAATTTTTCCATTTTTAGTTATACACGTCAATCGACTTCTGAACACCTGCTGAACAACTTTTCTTCAAGAACCATAGGTCGATTTCGCTCCAGGAAAAATAATTCGCCAAAAAACAGATTTTCGAAGCGCCACCTTAAGCGCTAACACTTAGCAAACGCTTGGCGTTAGTGTGAAGTAAGATAGGCCCCTAGAGTACTTAAAGGGATTTACGACAGCTCATCATCGGCCCAGTAGCTCAACGGTAGAGCGCTGGTCTGCAGATCCAGAGATGGGTGGTTCGAATCCCCCCTGGGTCATTCTGATGATGATGCTGTCTTTCTTTCGGTAAGAATCCCCCCTCCCTTTCTTGACATTAGTATGTGAATAACACTTAGGGGCCTTGTCATTCAGTCAGGCAGAATAATAGCTACTTTCAGAGGTCTTACTCTTAAGACCTCGTAGCCAGCTTTTTTTTTGTGCTGGCCGAGTTGTGCAACACACATTTGTTAGCCAGCACAGCTGTCAGTCTAACCTGGTCAGTATGTATATACGTAGTTAGCTTAGAAACACGTACGTATTTGCAACTTAGCAGCCTAAGTAGCGAATTTCCGATAGACCGATGAAGGTTTCAATGTATAATTAGATGTCTTAACACAAGGGGGAGCCCAGACAGTAGAATACATAAATGTTTACTACACTGTTGACATGTACACAAAAAACGCAATTACTTACTAAGTTTAAGGGGGCGCTCCGGAAATCAAGGATTTGGGCCGTATTTTTTAAAAACAGCCAAAATGACCTATCATTCTTGAAGAAAAGTTGCCCAAAATACTATTTCTGATGTTTTGACGCGCATATCTTTATAGCAAAAAATTTGGAAAAAATTGGACAATCTACTGATTTTATTCGACTTTTACACAAATTCAGCAAGTAAGCCAGTGCATCAACGCTTTTTGAGGTTTTCCAAACAGACGATACGTAAATTTTATTAGTCGTAACGAAAAATTAAAACAATTTATTGCGTTTTGTGCAAAAAAATCGCACAAGAAACCATTTTTAGAAGAAGCAGACTCGAATATAGACTGTGTGAATACAAAACCAGTTTTTCGGCATTCGATTATAAAATGCTGGTAAGATATTTTTCTACAAAATTTTGCACAATTATAGTCTTAGGCTCTGCGCAGTTGAAAAATTTTTTAGTTTTTTAAAATAAAGCTTAGAAATTTTTTTATATGAATTTTATTGCTCAGAGTTCGACTTCGAAAACACATAATGACATTTTTTATCCAAACCTGACATAAATGTTAAAAACCAAAATAATGTTCAACTAGAGAAGCGAATAAGCTACATTTTGGTATATAAAGTGTGACTATACGCAAAGTATAAGCAGAGTTATCGTTTGCCGAAAATCCACTCACGTTTGATGCTCTGGGAGTCACTTGACATGATCACGTGATTTGAAATTTTGCCTCCAGTGTTCTTTTGTGCCATAGTACATATATGTATAGTAAAGTTTGACATTTGCCAATGTTTTTGCTAGTTTTCGATGTAACCCCCGATTCCCGGAGCGCCCCCTTAAGGGGGCGCTCCGGGAATCAAGGACTTGGGCCGAATTTTTTGAAAACAGCCAAAATGACCTATCATTCTTGAAGGAAAGTTGCCCAAAATACCATTTCTGATGTTTTGACGTGCATATCTCCATAGCAAAAAATTTGAAAAAATTGGACAATTCACTGATTTTATTCAACTTTTACACAAATTCAGCAAGTAAGCCAGTGCATCAACGCTTTTTGAGGTTTTGCAAACAGACGATACGTAAATTTTATTAGTCGTAATGAAAAATTAGAACAATTTTATTGCGTTTTGTGCAAAAAAATCGCACAAGAAACCATTTTCAGAAGCAGTAGACTCAAATATAGGCTGTGTGAATACAAAACCAATTTTTCGGCATTCGATTATAAAATGCTGGTAAGATATTTTTCTACAAAATTTTGCACAATTAAAATAAAGCTTAGAAATTTTTTTATATGAATTTTATTGCTCAGAGTTCGACTTCGAAAACACATAATGACATTTTTTATCCAAACCTGACATAAATGTTAAAAACCAAAATTATGTTCAACTAGACAAGCACATAAGCTATATTTTGGTATATAATTTGTGACTATACGCAAAGCATAAGCAGAGTTATCGTTTGCCGAAAATTCACTCACGTTTGGTGCTCTGGGAGTCGCGTGACATGATCACGTGATTTGAAATTTTGCCTCCAGTGTTCTTTTGTGCCATAGTACATATATGCATAGTAAAGTTTGACATTTGCCAATTTTTTTGCCAATTTTCGATGTAACCCCCGATTCCCGGAGCGCCCCCTTAAAGTGCTGAACTGTATTGTAAATAGGTTTTTTGATGTCTCTTTGATATACAATTAAATTGGTATTGCTATTGATGGCAGGAGCTGAGCGCCAAACATGAGTTTTGTTGCTGAGCGCTACCTCAACGCGTATTTTTTTACACCTACTAAATATGATTGTAGTTTTGAAATATAATTGGTTCACGTTTATTGAAAAAGTTGCGCCTGTTCAGACAGTGCGTCGAACAGACTGCGGCAAAATCGCATGTGGATGCGTGTGAATCGGCCTTTAGTAAGTGAATACGGGTCTAATACCTTGCGCCACAGTAAATCTATATGGAATCTTAGTTGACTGTTAGGCTTGATGTGCGCATATTATATACGGCAAAAATATGAAATCGTGTTTACTCTCCTTGTCCTTACAGCAAGGCTCCACTCCACACATGAGTGTGCGTACTGCGTGGTGTGTGTTTTCAAAAACACTGAAATATCGGCTCAAGTTTAGATTTAGGTTTAGGCGTAGGCTTAGTCCCAGAGTTAATAACAAGCTTAGTTTGGGCTTAGGCTGAGGCTTAGGCTTAGTTTTGAAATTTTGAAATTTATATGTTTATATGATGAGCCTTGCTGTAACTAAAACTACGTATGAAATCGTTATTTTTTACAAAACTTCAAGCTTCTAGGGCAGTCCGTATTGTCAAATTTACCTGCAGGTAAAGTTAGGCTAATTTTACCCACAGGTAAGGTGAATGTAAAGTCGTCTTCGCAAACAATGACTAAAGCCAATGTGATTCCTGAGGGCACCTTTATTATTCGGGCAGGAAAAGTGCTTCAAATGGATTGTGCAAATTTTGGGTTAAATGCAGTTGGGGGGGAATAGTGGACCTATTTTTTGAGTAGAGCACCTTGGGGGAAGCTTTTTTGCTTCAAGAACCCCTATTTTATTTGGATTTTCTGAGATATGACTCCCCGAAATCTGAACCCTCAGAGAGGGACGTTTACGCAATTTTTTTCGGCAACCCGTGTTTTCTCCGTTCTAAGCGTTTTTAAGTGGAGTCGGAATAATGTTTACAATTTTCTAGAATCAAAACAAAGACACGACCGTTCCTTTCGAAAAATTGGCCATATTCACCAGAATCGTCCAATTTTTGACCAAATTCAAACTGGGCCTAACTTTAGGTTTGGGCTTAGGTTTAGGGCTTAGGCTTAGTATGGGGCTTAGGCTTAGGCTTAGGTTCAGGGTTAGGCTTAGGCTCAGGCTTAGGCACTAAAAAATCGAAATTTTCAGGAAAAATCCTTCCAGCTTTATCTAGAGAATCCTGCCGGCTAAGCCTAGACGAAGACTTCAAAAATATTTGAGCTGGTGGCACCCATTGCTCCGAAACGCCCCTCCCCCCCCCGTCACAGCCCTCCCCTTTGACAAATCCTGGATACGCCACTGCTTGATACGTCTCCAATAGACCAAAGTTGGCGTAAAAATAAAACTTTTTCTCCATTGTTTTCTGGGGGCGCCCCCTCCCCCAGACCCCGGCAGCTCTGCAGTTTACTATTCCTTGGT
>JASANF010015282.1:0-14784 GCA_030248245.1 Trissonchulus sp. WLG1_4 | reverse complement strand
TATATACCACAAAGTGCATAGTGCACGCACAGGCTACTATGAATGTTAGAATAGGTAAGGCAGTAATCGTAAGGTACTGACGTGTTCAACGCTTGTGCATATTCGACGGTCTACTAGGTACATATGTGGCTTCCTAATCCCAGTGCTATGTGCTATGTAGCAGTCCTGGTAATGTCTACCACAGGAAACTAAACAAGCATTCAGACAAACATCTACCTGCCACATACAATAGTGTTTCTGAAATATGAAAACACAATAAAAGCGGAAGTGTTTGCCATACTGAGCTCTGGTGCCTGTTCAGGTCCTTGATTAAAAAAGTAAAAAAGTTAAAAAGCCAAAATTGAGTGACATTACATTTGGCATCACTGCATACGCCATAGGCAAAAAAAGCCGTAAGCGTGCATATGTAGTTAAGTAGTCTGACTAAGAAGCAGAGCTGTAATAGTTAAGTACCTTTAATCCGTGGTTTTGGGACGGTATTTACTATTCAAGGAAAATTTTCTTAAACGTTTTAATGCGGTGCAGACCGATACCGAGACCGAATCAGGACCGATACTTCCGTCCCTATCCCAAAGTTGCTGTAATGGACGGTTTGTTGTTTCAGATTCAGTACAGAGGTTTCGTGATATTTGCAGCAAGCAGAGCGTTGGAATATCTGGCGGCTGCCAAATGGTTTTTTCTTTGCATTTTGACTGACTGTTTGTCATTGTTGTTTGAACTGTGTAGTGTAAACTTTTGCATTTTTGTGTATTGAATGTAATTATTAATATTATCAGTGTCTAAATATGAATTTTTTTCATGTCCTAAAAATTTAGCGTTTTTGAAGTCCTGAGGTCAAGAAGAGTAAGTTCATTAGTGCAAAACTTATTCAAATCTGCTCAGTAAATTCCTAATTTCGTCGTTAAAACTCAATAGAACTGGTCTCTTTGTCTGTAAGCATAAGTGTTGCTCAACTGTTGGAGAAAATAGAGAGCTATTATTGGTCGATAGTCAGTAGGATAGTAACAAAATTTGTGGTCGTCGTTAGTCTCTGCGGCAGGTTTACAACACCTATTATATGTAGGTATGGCGTTATAGCGTCGTCAAACCTGATATACTGCGTTTTGTATGTGAAGAGTGTAATTATTAGAGGCATTGTATGCTGTTTTAATGTGTTATAGACATATTCTGTTTGTTTTTGGGAATGTACATTTTCACTGCAATTTTCATGTGCATTTTTACTTGTGTCATATGGCTCATGTAAATTTCTACTACAGTAAAATTAGTGCAATAAACGGCTACTATATCGTGACGTAAAGGATGTGAGGATTTAAGGCCGGTTCACACGAGGCAATTTGCAGGCGATTTTCAAGCAACCAACCACCAGGCAACCGGCAAGCGACGCCCGTTACTTGTAAATTGCCTCGTGTGAACGTATTTTTGAAAGCAACTGCCAAGCAACACGCGTTGCTTCCAGATAGCCTGAAAACACGTTGCCTCGTGTGAACCGGCCTTTAATAATTTACGTTGCAGTTTGTAGGTGTAGTGTTTGTAGTTTGTACTACGTAATACATATGTAGTCAACGGTGTGACGGGCAAATAATGAGGCTGAAGCGGAAAAATATTGTAAACTAGTAAAGAAAAATGCCCTGCGGAAAAAAGTCATAATAGGACGTGACGAAAATGATAAGCTAAAAGATGCCTACACAGTTTGAGTTATATCTTGTTGCTTCTTGTGGCTGAAGCGCAAAAACGACCTGCCAAAAGACTGGGGACTAGCGCATATTGGTGAATAGGCCGCTTCGCTGCGCCCTATTATTGTGGGCACTGTCGGCTAAATGGAAAAACCTGTGAGGAAATAGGAGTGAACCCAAGGCATAATTACCCAAAAATTACGTTGAGAAATGGTTAAAGCCGTTCAACCTGCTATAAGCTCCAAGTTAGGGGATAGTGTTGCGAAAACAGTTGAATTTGGAAAGTGTTGCAAAAGCTCAATTTTGCTGAAACGTAGTCGAAGGGCAACATTCTGTCGTACGTGTAGGATTTGTTCGTTTGTTCCAATTTGTACTCCACTCAATGGGTTTGGGATACTGTGTTTGTTCTTCTTAAGTTCTTAAAGTTCTTAATTTTGTAGACAGTTGAACCGGTTACCCAGAAAATTTAGCCCGGCTCAGCCATGCTTGGTTACTGCCGTAATGTCCGTTCAGCCTGCAAAAGTGCGAAATAATGCCAGTTAATTGATCTAATAGGTACACTATTACTAGCTTAAATATATCCTAAATTTGCCGGCTGAATGGACATAAAACTGCAGATAAATTGACCAAGTTCGAATATTAACTAACAAACTACAATCAATAAAATCTGGTAAATAACAAACAGAATCATGCTGCCAAACTTAGTAGATATAAATCATGTTTTAGTTAGGTTTGAACCAATCATTGCCTGCAGTCATGCTGTAGATCAAATACAGCCGTAGTGCCCACAATAATAGGGCGCAGCGAAGCGGCCTATTCACCAATATGCGCTAGTCCCCAGTCTTTTGGCAGGTCGTTTTTGCGCTTCAGCCACAAGAAGCAACAAGATATAACTCAAACTGTGTAGGCATCTTTTAGCTTATCATTTTCGTCACGTCCTATTATGACTTTTTTCCGCAGGGCATTTTTCTTTACTAGTTAAAATAAGTCCTGCGGATTAAGCGGATTAGATTAAAACTGTTTAATCTCCCCTACACTAGTCGCTACGTATTGTCTCAGCTGAGAAACACTAATGTCCGTATCCGAAAAATGTTTTTGCAATTTTTTCGTCAAAGCAGGCACCGAAAGATCAGAATCGGATTTCTCCGCGATACAAGTGTTCATGTGAAAGTTCTGAATAGGACTCCAGATTGGTTCCTCATCTTCGTCAAAAATGGCACAAATTTGTACTCGATACAAATCTGAGCATAAAAACTGTCCTTCCAAAAGTATGCTATTTTGACTCGGCTTTACATCTACAATAATCGGTTTTTCGATTTTCTGCATTAGTATCGGTTCCTCTTTATTTTTCACCGCTCCATAGTAAATCTGATACTTTTTCAGCGTACCATGACCATTATCATTATCGTAATCAAATTTCCACGATAACAGCACATTTTTGGGCGAAAAATAATAACTGCGAACCACAGCGGGAAAACAGTGATTGGGCTTTGGGGCTGGGGCAGTGGGCGGTGGGGCAGTGCAGGGTAAATTTTGAATTTCGGCGCACTGAATTTTAAAATGCAGATATAGACCTTCGTCTATCTCTATCGGTCTTCTAGAGCAAATCCATTTTAGACGATCGACTATCAATACGGCTTCAATAAAAGTTTGTCCTTCGAATAGCGCTTTGGGAAATTCCATATGAATATCCCCGTTATCTTTTGCGATGGCCCAGGGTCCTGGACCACTGGCCATATTTTGAGGAAGCACGTTCGCTAAGGGTTCCACCGACCCGATCGGCCAATCATCGAGATTCGACGAAAACTCCACAACTCCGATCACCTTTTTCTTCCGTCGATTATACCACCAGTGGCTGATTTTTAGCGTCGCTCCTTCGGAAATCGTCGGAACCACGGGAGGAATCGACAAAACGGTGGCTCTTTCGGTTTCGGCGTCCAAGTCGAGAGCATGAATTCGAAAAATATACTCGTCACAGGGATCAATTCGTTTGATCGTCACACTCCGACCCGTCGAGTCCATAACTTGTTTCAGGCTCACATTTTCCCATTTCGTTTTTCGTTCCGCTCGATAGCTTATCGACAAAGTTTCGACATCGATGTAATCCGCCCATTTTATCACCATTTTCAACGGATGGTTGTCTAAGGCCGAACCAGTGAAAGTTACCTGTCCAGTACTTTTCGCAGATCGTAACTGTACAGTCGAAATCGAATAAAAAAAGCACAATACTTGGAATGTAGAAATAACTGACATTGTTCAAGACGGCTAAAGCTTTAGCTGGGCAAAAGTCGTAACAAATACTAATAAAAACCAGTCGAAATCTAAAACATATTTCGTAAAAATCGCTAGCATTTCTTGCGAGACTGATAAACTTTATGTTTTAACGCATCAAAATCGCATTAATTTCACTTCCAAAGCGGATCTGACACATATTGTGATGTCACAGGCAGTTAACAAACTGTAGTTTTGACAAACCACTGAGTTGATTTAATTTTTCAAATCAACCCTACTCAAAATTCAAATAAAATGCCAAATGCCGTCGTAAATTCAGACATTTCAACAGGCAGAAATATTTTTAGCTCTGCAAAATTACAGAGAATGTTTTTGATAATTCAGAAAAACAGACGAAAACTGATCATTTTTTCACAGCACCCCTTGAGCAGCCAACTATAACAATTTAGTCGTAAAAAACTGTTGCATTACTTAAAGTTTAAAAGTAATGAAAAGTTTGAAACTAAAATTGGCTGACTTGCTTACGTCACAAAACTTTGTCAACACCCAAAACATGTGCAAAAATACGTTATCAGAAAACGAAACGAAGAGTACAAAAAAAATCAAGTTTAAATTGTTACGCAACTTCCAAAAAATTCACAAAATTTCACCGAGTAGCTGTCGTTTTATATTTTTGCAAACATAGTCTTGTAAATGCTGTTATACTAACATTTTTTGGAAGTAAAATATATCGTCAACCAATTTTGAACCGACTATAATTTCAATTTTTAGCGAAATACATAATTCCAACAAATTTAAGTCTAATACATCAAACCCAATTATGGATAAGAGCTTGAGCTAATTTTAGATAGTCCCGAATACAATTTGATTGATTTCTATTTTTTCCAAATTGTGTAAGTTTGAGAAACCTCACTATAGGAATACACACAGAATATTTTCAACCTAATTTGAAAAAATATTATTTTCAATTATTAAAAATTATTAAAAAAGTCAATTTTTGAAAATAACTTATGGATAAAGTAAATACGTGCGTATGTCTGCCATTTTCTTGTGTGGCCGTACAAACGTGCATCCGTATAGACCTCACTATAAGCATGACATACAAGTATATATACTATGATGCAGCCCACACTTACTTTTTAATATTACGTAATATTTTTTAAATAGTCACTTAATAACTTGAAACAATGCAAATGATGTCAGAAGTATTATATATTTATTACAAACTGTATCGTCATAAAAATAATGGCAACATATAAAAAACACAAAGTACACACGTCTCATGAAAATGATTTAACAACTGTGTAGAAAAACTCATCTTAGTTCAGAACGTCAACATTGATTACGATATTTTCACATCAAACCAACGTTTTGAACATTCGAGAAAAAGAAGGCCACTTTTACTACCAAGCAAAAAACCTATTCGAAAAATTGCCAACTACTATAATACTTCAGAAAATAATAATTGTATACTTCCGAGTTCCGACAAATCATAACATGTAATTTAAATTGCACGACGATTGCTTTAATGTGGTAGTGGCATGGATAAAAAGTTTGCAGAATCAGAATTAGAAATCAATTAAAATTAATTTCTATCAAAATCATTTTTAAATGGGATAAACCTGGATTGCATAATTGGAAGCACATAAAGTCTCTATTCACAAACAGGCGTTCTAGAAGTCACCCGGCTCCATGGAATCAGTTGACTGGATTTACGGACTAACAGTGGATTACATCAAATCGGATTAACTCAAGCCTGAGCCGGGCTGAACTCCAGATAGATTTAGTTAAATCGTAGCTAAACTTCAGTTTTCAACTAAATTTTCATTGCAGTCCACCGAAAATATAACTTGAATGTGATTGCAAGACAACGTAATGTATATACTAAAAGAAACGGTGGACCGCATCAAGTAAGTTCAACCGTGAGCTGGAGTTTTTTGTAGAAATGACCATTGGCCACGCAATATCAAGCAGGTAGACTTCCAAAAAATAAAGGACGGTTGAATTTAAAATTAAAATTATTTAAAATTAAAATATATGTAATCAGTAAATAATTTTAATCATTAATCAAAAGCACTGAAATAAAACAACTCAATAAACAAGTGTTATTCACGGAAGTGAGTTTGCATAAAAACACAACTGGTAAATTCACAAAATATGACCGTATTCGACTAAAACCCAGTTTTATACCGACTACTAGAGCAAGAATACCACACACAAACTATAATAATATTACTTACACACATCGTAACTGCCAAAACTAGCTTTACAATAACGTCGGTAGTTCCATATTTTTCCAGTTAGCGTTACAATAGATCGCTATTTCAAAACATTAATCTAAAAATAAATATTTGTACTAAAAATTTCATGACTGAGCCTACATAAAATTGTAAGTAAAACTATAAATATACCAATATAGGTAGAAAACAGACAGAAGTCACAAGGTGTAAAAAATTTTCAACCCACAACCACTTCAAACAACGACAAACGTCCATATACTATATATACATGTACATGACAAAGTCTGAAAATGAAGCAACGCACCCCTTCGCCCTCCACACATTTCTGACATTCATGGTACAAGCCCCTCCTTGGTGATGACAAAAAAGTGCCCCGACAAACTAAAAGTTTGCTCCAAAATTTAGCAAAAAAACTACATTTTCACTAAAAAGTTATAAAAATCGACGTTTTAGTGAGTGGAAGACACATAAACGAAGCCACCAAATTCCCAGCTTTACCGATGTATTACTGTCAAAATTTAAAAACAGAAAAAAAGTTGGTGTTGCAAAAAAACACCTTAATGCAGTCAGTTGATTTAATTGCACGGATATGGGAATTGAGATTAGACTGGTCGGTATTCCGAACGATAAATAAATCAGTACTAAAGTTTGACCAGGAACTGCTGAATCCTGAGACAAAACAGATGGTGTGATACTCGCGATGCTATTGATGCTTGCAGTTGCCATCTGTTATCAATAAAATCGTAATAAAATCGCGTGTTTCCTTTGTCTCAGGCTGCAGCAATTAATGGTCAGGCTTTAAATCAGCTCAAATCGAGCCTCAAAGTCAGGCAGTGTGAGTTGCGCAGAATGTCTCACAGGATTTCCAGATCGCGGATCACAAGATGCTAGGCTTCAACAGTGAATGGAAATTCTGCAATACGAGTCTAAAGGTTTCAGAGAGGTTTAGTTCCACAGGTAGATACGCGGTTTCGAATGCAGCCGGTTGTCCTGGTCATTCGTGCTTCGTGCTGTCAAGCTTCCAGGCAAATAATTTCATTACGCTGATCCGTTATAAGCAATGGTGTCGCAAAGCTATTGCCATTCTCGCAGTTGGCGTCGGGTTTTGTCAAGGAGAAATGATCTAAAAATGCAATAACTGCGTGCACAGTAAGAAAAAACAATATATACTCATAATATGTTTTATTTGTCAAAAATTTAGCGTCTGCTGCGCACAAGCCCGAAAATTTAGTCACTTTTGATTGGAGCATTGGCATCTTGGGTAAGTTTCAATGTAGCTGCTAGTCTCGGTCACAGATGCAATGGAAGAAAGGCGAGGGGGGACGGGGTGGCTGACTCTCAGCAGAGGTGGTCCCTGGTTTCAGTTTGTTTAGGCGACAGCTAGAAACATTTGGCGATTTTGCGGTTTTAACTCATTTTTAATGTATTTTTTCGGTTGCAGCCGTAGAAATTTTAGCAATTTTGAGTCTTTTTACTCATTTTTGGCACACTTTTTTTGCCATCAGAGTCAAGGGGGGGTTGCCCGTTATGTGAGGGGGATGACGACCATAGATGCACATAGGTGGGCGGTAGACATTAGTATCCAGCTCCCCCTTCAGGGAAGTCGTCACCCTCACCAAGACAGAGCGGGCACCCCTCCTCAACCTCCCACCCCCCCCATCTGACAGCCAAAAAAGTGCTCAAAAAATGAAAAATAAGTAAAAATCGAACAATTTGTAATTTTCGTGCTGTGACCAAACAAGTGCCCCAAAAATGAGTCGAATATAAAAAACCGCAAAAATTTTAAGCATTTGGACAGAAAAAACCAAAACCGGGGACCACCCCCTTCCGCAACACCGTTGGTCAGGAGCCCCGCCTCGGCGATCGCTCCCGTGCATATATACTGCCTACGTGGGAGACGATCTCTCGGTAAATAGGAGTTTCTGTGCGCATCCCCCTTCCAAGTAAGGTAATGCGCTCATGAAGGTACGAGTACCCTCAGCTTTCCTCCCCCCCAGAATTCCCCCTGGCTGTCTTACTGCTAATGATACGAGCTTTTTTTAAAAATTACACACGATAGATGTAAACACAAACAGCAACACTTCTTACACTTTGTACTTACGTGAATTTATCCATTTTGGTCTTCAGGTCCAGTTGCGTCAACTGCCGCTGTTTCACTCCGCCTGCGTTTGCGTTTTTGGCTCTTCAGCTTCGGTTCAGGAGCGTTCGGGTTCTCTTGTCCATAAAATTGTTTCAGCAAATCAATGGCGTCACTTTTTCTGAGTCCTTCCTGCAATTTTTCTGGGCTATCAAAACCATACTTAGTCCAAAAATCGACTAACGAAGCACCAAAGCGAGCATTTCGGCAACCAAAGATGATTTTACCAACTTTCAACTGTCGCAGCGCATCGGCGCACATAATACACGGTTCCACCGTACAGAAAACAGTTACGCTTTGAAACAAATCCTCAACGCTAAGCCTGGACGCATGTTTCTCTTTCCACTGCAAACATTCGTCAATGGCAACTATTTCAGCGTGACGAGTCGCATTCTTGGTCCGGTTGACTTCATTACAGCCGCGTCCGATGACCAGTTTCGAATCACCAAACGTCATGACACAGCCGACGGGCACTTCTTTCAAGGCCAAGGCTTTGTGTGCCAAATCAAAGGCTTCCTGCATCAATTCATCGTCCATGCGAATCATGTTACGCCTTAAACACATTATATACATGAGTGAATTTATATACCGGCAGTCAGGCCGCAGCCACAATTTCTACAGATTCGACCAAAAGGGGGGCAGGGTTTTTAAACATATGTACAACGTAGATTTTTACTTCATGAAAGTACATACGTTTGGAACTTTAGAACGTTTTCCTCGACCTTTTTAAAAAAAGTCCCCACTGACCACTGAGGGCTCAAATTCCGGTGAATCTTATAAGAAGTCCTATATCAGGAAACTAAAAACAGTCAAAAACCAAAATCAAGTAAAAAACCATCACTAAACAGTTAGTTAGTACAAATGGTAAGTACAAAAAGTAAGTACAAAGTACAAACACAGGGGCCGTATTCTCAAAATTACCTGCAGGTAAAGTTAGGCTAACTTTACCCACAGGTAAAGCGAAGGTAAAGTCGTATTCTCAAACAATGCTTAAAGCCAATGTGATAGCTAATAAGGTTACCCTTAAGATTCGGTCCTGAAAAGTGCTTTATCTTGTTTCGCAGCTAAAGTTAATGTATTGTGCAAATTTTTAACCTCAACCGTCAACGTTAACCTTGTTTTCAATTTTAACTTTACCTTTACCCACAGAATTAACTTTACCTTCACCCAGTGGCGTACCCAGGGGGGGGGCTAGGGGGACATCAGCCCCCCCCCTTCGCGAAATCCTGGGTACGCACAGGAAAAAATTTTTTCGAAAAGTGACCGAAAAATGAAGGAAAAATGGAGGAAATGCAATTTGAACCAATTTTAAAATATGTATTCCTTTAAATTTCATACTCATTTCGTGCGTTTTTTGTACATATTTTGCCTAAACTATTGCTTTTTTTCCTTCAACTTTCGGTTTTATTTCTACACATTTTCAGTTTAATTTTGGCTTAATTTCGGTCACATTTCCGCTAAATTTCCGCACCTTTTCTGTCATTTTTCAGCAATATTTCCTTTAAATTTCAGTCAAATTTCCGCTAAATTTCTGCAGCTTTTCTGTTATTTTTCAGCAATGTTTCATTTAATTTTCAGTCATATTTCCGCTAAATTTCTACAACTTTTCTGTTATTTTTCACTAATGTTTCATTCATATTTCCTTCAAATTTCAGCCAAATTTCCGCAACTTTTCTATTATTTTTCAGCACTTAGTATGTGGTTACGGGCCTAAGTGTTACTCACATACATTATGTACACATACACTTATGTACTGTACTTACATATGTACACTTCGCTTAGCTGCTTCGCAATTGTTTCGGTTTTGTATTCACATTATGTTTAGTGTTTGGCTTAGTGGGGGGGGGGTAGTTGGGGCTAAGCTAAGCGATTAGTCGGGGATTTGTATTGAGCTCTCTTTCATGCAAGGCTCAACATATGTGAGTGTGCGTGTACGTTTTCAAGTTTACGCTTGAGGTTGGGATTTCAGCTTAAGCTGAAGGTCAGGCTTAAGTTTTGTAATTTTGAATGTTGAACTATGTTTACAAGTAAACTACTAAACTTTAAAGTTTTATGTTTACATAACATGTGATGAGCCTTGCAGCAGGAAAGCCACTTGGTCTGCTGTAGAGAAGGGTTAAGTTGACTTTGGGTGGCTTTTGCCGCCGAGGGAATGAACGGCATGCAATTTAAGGTGCATTAGTGACATTTGCCGACCAAGTTGAGCCTTGTCGGTCTTTTAATCTGTCGAAATAAAAAATGCACTTTGTTTTTCAAGTTAGTTTTTTTGCATTTCTGAGACAGCACCATCGATGTAATTTTTCTTCATGGGCCGTATTCTCAAAATTACCTGCAGCTAAAGTTAGGCTAAGTCGTATTCTCAAACAATGACTAAAGCCAATGTGATAGCTCAGGTTACCCTTAATATTCGGACGAGAAAAGTGCTCTATCTTGTTTCGCAGCTAAAGTTAATTTACTGTGCAAATTTTTAACCTCAACCGTTGACGTTAACCTTGTTTTCAATTTTAACTTTACCTTTACCCACATTGTAATAAAATCCCGGTCCACAAATTTAGATTTTCCGAGGTATGTATGATATCTTGAAAATAGCATTTTCAGTGTCTTTTGGAAGTGAATGTAGGCCCAAAGTTTGAATTTGAAGCCAAACTATGTGGCTAAACCCGAAATTTGAGCCTTTTGTGAGGCTCGTTTTCGCAAAATTTTCAGAAACCCGTATTTTTGCCGTTCCAAGATACTTAAATGAAGTGTAAATAATGTTTAAAAATTTTTAGAACCAAGTCGACACACATTATATAACCCTATTCTTTTTGAAAAATTGGCCAGTCACCGGAAGCCTCCAATTTCTGGCGTATTTTTAAATAAACAAAAATACTTATATAGACCGCCGCCGTTGAAAATTTAAAAAAAAGTGAGAGACATGCCCGGAAATTTTGGGGTTAAATGCAGTAGGGGGGAGAATAGTGGATCTATTTTTTTAGTAGAGCACCTTGGGGGCAGCATTTTTGCTTCAAGAACCCCTATTTCATTTTCTGGATTTTCTGAGATACGACCCCCCGAAACCTGAACCCTCAGTGAGGGACGTTTTCGCAATTTTTTCCGAAGTTCTTGTTTTTTCCGTTCTAATCGTGTCAAAATAGTGTCAGATTATTGGTTACAATTTTTTAGAATCAAAGGCTCTTTGATCGGGTTCCTGCCAAAAAATTGGCCAAATTCGCCAGAAACGTTCAATTTTTGACCAAATTCAAACGTGGCCTTAATTTAGGCTTGGGCTTAGGCTTAGGCTTAGTATGGGGCTTAGGCTTAGACTTAGGTTCAGACTTAGGCTTAGGCTCAGGCTTAGGCAATAAAAAATAGATTCAGAAAAAATCCTGCCAGCTTAGACTATAGAATCCTGCCAACTAAGCCTAGACGATGCTTAAAACATCATAACGCACTCAAAACTATCCAAAAACAAAGATTACAGCCATTTTTGGCTTCGAACTTTGGCCTACGTTCACTTCCAAAAACAGTGAAAATGCAATTTTCAAGGGGTCATAGCTCAGAAAATCCAAACTTGTGGATATGGGTTCTATTACAAAAAATGTTTCCCTCAAGGTGCTCTACTCCAAAAAATTGGTCCACTATTCCCCCCCCCCAACTGCACTTGATCCGGATTTTGACCTTAAATTGCTGTGCCAAATTTTTGTGTTCAGGTCTCATTCGTAACCGAGTACTTTGGGTGCAAAGTTTGCACTGAAATTGCAAAAACCTCACAAATGAAACTACCACTTTAAGTAGACTGCAATCAATCTCACCACTGTCGAGGCTAATGATAACGTGAGTATGAACAGCGGAAATCTTGCTAAAAACGCATGGAAAATGACCTCTGCTTTGACTGAAATGTATTCGTAACAATGCGGAATAACGTAAGAATTCGAAAAACACGTCAATTGAAGCAAAAACTTGTAAAAATTATACGGAAAAGCAACTAAATCTAGCACAAATATGTAGGAAAGTGAAAGGAAATATAACCGAAAAGGAAAAGAAAATATACATAACGGAAACATGACCGAAGGAAATATGACCGAAAAGTGAAGGAAATATAAATGAAATATGATCGAAAAGTGAAGGAAATATGACAGAAAAGTGAAGGAAATGTGAAAGAAATATGACCGAAAAGTGAAGGAAATTTGACCGAAAAGTGAAGGAAATATGACCGAAAAGTGAAGGAAATATGACCGAAAAGTGAAGGAAAAAGATGTGCCGAAAAGTGACGGAAAGTTGGACTAAATGGAGGAAATGTGACGGAAAAATGAAGGAAATATTGCGGAAATGTTGCGGAAATGTGTCTGAAATGTGACGGAAAGTGAGAATTGTTATTGGAGGAAATTTGACGGAAATAGAGAGGAAATGTGAAGGAAATTTTTCCTTCGTTTTTCCGTCATATTTCAGTGACATTTCGAAATTATTTTTTCCGGTGACGCTACTGCCTTCACCTTACCTGTGGGTAAAGTTAGCCAACTTTACCAGCAGGTAATTTTGAGAATACGGCCCCAGGAAAACATGTAATCCATAAAAAACTATAAAACCAGAAAACCATAAAATTTAGCATAAAAACAAACATGCAAAAAAGCATGTAAGTTGCGCATAGAAGCGATAGTGACGAGACAAAACGAACAGATTCTAAAAATTAATAAAATTACATAGTATCCGCAATGAAGCCAGTCAATCTTCATAATTTGTAATCACGCAAATTAGTACTATAACGTCGCACAATTTTTTTTAACCAGGGGCCGTATTCTCGAAATTACCTGCAGGTAAAGTTAGGCTAACTTTACCCATAGGTAAAGTGAAGGTAAAGTCGTATTCTCAAACATTGATTAAAGCCAACGTGATAGCTATAGTTAGGCCGTGTTTACATTGAGCTTTTTTTTTCAGCTGCTCGAGCAGCTGAAAAGCTGCAGCTTTTTTTCGCTCATTTCCGGCTTTTTTTCAGCTGCTCGAGCAGCTGCAAAGAAGCCGGAAACGGCGAAAAAAAGCTGGAGCAGCTGAAAAAAAGCTGGAACTGCAGCGTTGTCATGGCGATATCTATTCTACTTCGTTCAGTTACGTATTGCTATAATGTTAAAAACATGTTTTTAAAAAATTTTTAACATCATTTTAAGCATGTTTTTTCGCATCAAATTCACCCCCTCAAAAGTTAACATGATTTTAATATAATGTTTGAAAACATGCTAAAAGTATGCTAAAAAGTTTAGCATTGATTTTAACATGTTTTTTGGCATCTTTTCGCATATTCTGAAGAGATACGAAAAAGATGCTAAATCTTATGCTAAAAGTTTTGTGTAGTAATGAGTTAAATTTGTGCAAATTTAATAGGCCGTGTTTGACATTGAGCTTATTTTCAGCTGCTCGAGCAGCAGAAAAAAAGCTGCAGCTTGTCGACGTTTTCGGCATTTTTTCAGCTGCTCGAGCAGCTGCAGAAAAGCTGGAGCAGCTGAAAAAAAGCTGGAACTGCAGTGTTGTCATGGCAACGGAAGCAGCTAGTCTATAAGTGACCGCCATACTTATCCGCTTTTTTTAGCTGCTCCAGTTTTTTTCCAGCTTCTTAGAGCAGCTGAAAAAAATGCGGAAATGTCGAAAAAGCTGCAGCTTTTTTTCAGCTGCTCTAGCAGCTGAAAAAATGCTAAATGTAAGCGTAAACACGGCCTAATGCAAAAAACGTGTTAAATTGTTGTTAAAATTTTTTAACATGTTTTTAACACTATTAAAAAACATGTTAAAAGATGTTAAAGCCATGTTAATAACATGTTAAAATATGTTAAAAACATGTTAAAATAGGTGCAAAAATATTTAAAAACATTCAAACACTTTCACAGGAGAAAATGGCGTCTTTTTAACGCCTTTTTAACGACTGAAAAACGCCTATTTTAATTAGACGAAAAAAGGCGAAAAATAGACGGCGCCAGAATAGTCGTTAAAAAGGTGTTAAAAAGACAAAAACAGTCGTTAAATAGTCGAAAACTAGTCAAAAATAGTCGTTAAATAGCCAAAAGTAGACGTTCCAGAACTTAAGAACTCGAAAAGTAGTCCAAAAAAAGGCGAAAAACAGTCGAAAAAAAGGCGAAAAATAGTCGAAAAGTAGTCGAAAATAAGGCGAAAAATAGTCGGAAAGTAGTCAAAAATAAGGCGAAAAACAGTCGAAAAAAAGGCGAAAAGTAGTCGAAAAATAGGCCAAAATGAGTCGAAAATCTATCGATAAAAAATACTATCGATTTTATCAAAATCAAATTTTGCGACGGCTCGAAGACGACAAGGTGCATTTATGTGCCAAATTTTAACTTTTTTTGTTGAGCCAATTTTTTAAAATCGCAAGCCGAAAATTTGCGTTTGTATTCACACGCACTATATTTCTGTCTCCTGCACAAAATATTGCGTTATTTCACAAAAAAATTACACCACACTGAATAAAACACCAAAGATTTTAAAGTGTGTTTAACTAAAACGCAGCTGGTTGTGTTTT
>JASANF010015281.1:0-48735 GCA_030248245.1 Trissonchulus sp. WLG1_4 | reverse complement strand
CCACCTGTCGATATTATGGACAGTTTTTACGATCATTGTAATTTACTCCTTGGAAATTTTTTTTGATTAGACACTGTCGAATGCGCCAAGACTTACTGGTGGTCAAGTTTCATTCTTTTTTCTTTCTTCATTTCTTTTTCTTATTCTATCATGTAGGTGATTATAATCAGCGAAACCCATTGTACGAATGTTTCTTAGAATTAATATAAGCAACTATTAAATTTTATTATTGGCGGATGATTATGATAGTTATCCCTGTCCGATGGTTTTGACTGTGTAGATAGCATTTTTCTTATGACGCCACTCGTTTTCTTTTTCTCAAATCTGTTTTGAAGAAGTTGGTTTTCCGTTCGTTTTCCGTTTCAAGTCAGGCGAGATATTCTTAATACGTTTTTGTAAATTTTCGAAAAAAATCCAAGTCCAGACTGGATCAGAAGATGGTCAACAACAAAAAAAGTTTTGACATAATAGTTAAAATCTGTTAATAGTCTTAAGTCCAGTGTGCGTTTCAAAACAAGGTGAATTTGAATGTCGGGACTCTTGAGTTTTAATAGGCTAATTTCATTCATCGAAAGTACTATAGTAAAAGTCTTGATTAAACCTATTCAGACTGTCTAAAATGGGTTTCGTCTCAAGTGGAAAAATAATGATCTTATTTGCACCATAATTGTACTTAAGTCATGTACAATATGGTATAAATATGGTATATTTTGTGTGTATCAACAGCACACATGTGCAACTGAGGAAGTCTGGGGGGGGGGGGGTGCGGAGCAACTTTCCCGCTGTGTTTTTGCTTTGTGAGCTAACTTCAACACACATCACACATTTTGAAATATTCTGTGGGTCTGGGGGGAGCGAACTTGTCTGGGGGGAGCTAGGTTAGGTTGGGGGGGATGGGTTAGGTTGGTTTGGGGTTGGGTCCACCCACGCCCATGTATGATCAAGAGTACATTATATTATTGTCTCACGTGAATAATAGTCACTAATACTCACCCTTGTATATGAAGAGTGAGACACTACTATGTACTCTTGGTCATAATTATTACCAGGAGTATATATATGTATCCCACACGCACTTGTAGAAGAAGAGTGAGACACTTATGATATTTTTATGTACTCTTGGTGCATGTATATTTCCGTGGCTTGTAGGTCCTGGACCGTCTGATCCTGTACCTGCGCATCGTGCACTCGGTGGACTACTACAACCATGGCGAGTATCCCAACGAAGACGAGATGCCCAACCGGTGTGGTCTGGTCCATGTCAGGGGCCCCGCGCCCTCCTCCCCCGGTGACAGCGGGGTCACCACTGTGTCCACTACTTTTGGTCAGTTATAAAATTGACTGATTTTTTTCAAGATTTGTCGAAATTTTTTTAACTAATTGGTTAATTCAGCATAGGTAGAGCTGTAAAGTGTGAAATTCAATTATGGTCTTATAAAAATGAATCAGCAAGATAGCTATAATATTGTTTTGTGTTTTGTTCCATGTTACAATAATTGTTTTGCTGAGTTTTGATGTACATAAATGCTAGTTCATTGATATTATATATTTAGTTTTTAAATTTTTTTATATTTCAGTGAATGAATTCATAGCTGGATTTGAAAAGAAGTTGGAACCGTTGCTGAAGGTTAAAGAAAAACTGACTGAAGAAGAAGCTGAAAAGCTTGGCAAAAAAGATGCTGATAAATATCCTTTTGCTTTTACGCGCACATTGTTTAATCTGACATATAAATAGTGACTTTAAAATTTTTTGAGCTAAAATGGTATTAAATAGGTACTCTTTCGAAAGTTTCTGCCCACTCTCTAGTTTCCAAAACCAGTTACTGAAATTTTTTAACCAGGCTGAACCAGTGGATAGAGGGTGTTTTGCTTTGTACCTTCGATGTTGTTTTTTTTTCAAAATTTTATCTCAAGGTTCCAACCAAGTAGTTTCCTTAACCAAATTTTTGGCGTCGAATTTACGGAAGTGGAAGCGTTTGTGAATGCCAATTGTCAGGAGTTGGCCAAGGATAAATGGTTGTGCCCGCTGAGCGGCAAAAAGTTCAAAGGACCAGAGTTTGTGCGAAAACACATTTTCAACAAGCACGCGGAGAAAGTTGATGAAGTTCGACAGGAGGTGAGATTTTGTGACAAATGGCTATATCAAAAATAAGAGTCTCGACTCTTTATTTAAAGACTTGATTTGAACCATTTCATCACTTTGAGATCGGTATCACAAATTCGAAATAAATCTAGGTGGAAAACGTAAGTCTGTTATTGAAATTGAAATATAGATAATAAATAATGCACTATTGTATTATAATGACGCTCTTAGTTAATGCATAATAAAGTTAGACTGTTTTATTAAAAGGATCATTGAGTAAAGACGAGTTTAAGCAGATAGAGAAGATATTAAGATAGTCTAGTTTTAGTTTTCGGTAGGTTGAAACATAATGTTTCAAACGTGGTACTCTACCATCCTTATTGCGTCCACAAACCGTTTGACTATCTTTCAGGTGGTCTATTTCAATAACTATCTCTTCGACCCCCGTCGACCTAGCCTGCCGGAGGTGCGACCCAGCCCCAGCATGCCTGGCAACCCCTCCGGGCCCACACCCCTCATGGACGCGGGGGGCATGGGGGGCAACCGACCGTCGTACGGGGGCGGGGGGCCGGACCGGGGCTATCAGGGTGGAGGGGGCGGATATCATAATTACAGATCTCAACAGAATGACCACCAGGACCGACAGGGAGGCTACGGGAGGCCAGGTACAGCAAAGATTCCTGAGGTTAAAACTCAGGGTAATGTTCAGATTTGATACTTTGAAGCTTAAACTGGATTCCAAAGAGGGTGTACTTCTTAACCTGTATCTGCGATTTGTTTATGTAATGAATTTGGAAGCTGGATGTATGCTTCTTGTAGGTGTTTAGCTTTCAGACCTCCAGGAAATAAATCATAGTATTAACTTCGCGAAAGTATGTTTTTTCTGTTTTAGCTCGAGGTGGCGGAGGCTACAGAAACGATCGATCTGACTTTGGGGGTGGTGGCGATTTTGGCGGCGGAGGTTCCTATGGACGCCGGGATAATTTTGGCGGAGGGGGCCGCTATCAGAGACAAGGCGGAGGAGGGTATGGGGGTGACGGTGGTGGTGGGGGGTGAGTTGGTTGTGTGTTGCGTATTTAGAGTTTGTAGAAAGTCCGAATCAGATAGATTGCGTCTGAATAAGACAGGCTGGGTTCTGTCTGATTCAGACATTTAGATGGATTGTTTTAGGTCGAAATAAATTGTGGATTAAAGTTTGACCACAAATTGCTGAACTCTTGATATAATTGTTTGTGACTTGACTTGCGTCACTACTTGATGCACTGTTACATTGAAACTTGTTTTCTTCTAATTGAAACGTCTGATTTCTAAGTTTTTCAAAAAAAATATGTTGATTTTATGGCTTTTTAATTACATAAGAGCTTATAAGACAATAATATATATAACTTCATATAACACCGCACCGTCTAAAAATGTATTTAGTGTCCTATAAGCTTGTGAAGCAGTTTTATGCGCAGTTTATACTTTGCGTACACCTTTGTCGCACAAAGTGCGTAAAAATGAAATTCATGAAAATATTATATAGTTCTGATAAACATGACTGGTCAGCTTTTGTAAAAAATACATAATTTTTTTGAATATTTAGTCGTTGGCTGGTGCTGGGTTCGCTCCAGTAACCTTTTGGTTGCGAAAGCAATGAATCTGAATTATTATATTTATCATTTTGCTCAGGATAGTTTATTTTCCTTTTCCCATTGATGTTATTTTTTTGCAGTTTTCGGCGTCGTGATCCCAGGGAACTGCGCCAGTACCACGATTTAGACGCCCCTTCGGAAGATCCTTTTTAGTTACGCCTATGTCACTGTTTTGTTTATTTTAAAGGCTTATGCATTGGACTAAGTTATTGGCTTAGGTGTCTGAGAACTCATGTTCAAGAAAGCTAATATTGCCTTGCATAAAAGTTTTCAAAAGCCAGCATGCGCTTTTTTGTCTGAAATGGTGCATTAATGTCTCACTTTTCTTGAATTTTAATTTTTTAACCCGCCACTGATTAAATCCAAATGCTATCGGTCCTGTTTTTGTCAGCTCCTAACCTTACTTTGTTACAACTGTCACCTAGTTAGTTTATAGTAATTTTACACGTAACGTTGTTTCGTTTGTGTTTGCTGATTTCTGTCAAATTGATTAGCTAACGAGATTAGATTAATTTTGTTATCCAGTTAATAGAAACTTCATTTGAATTAGTTCCTGTAGGAAATTTGACAGACTTTCAATAAACAATGTATATACAAATATTGTTAATTATTATTCTATTTGTTTAGGGTCGTTTTACTATAGTATACTTACAGACAGCCGCGCGAGGCGTATTTTTCAGTCGCCAAAAAAAGTCACAACATTCACACTACAGTCATCTTAGTGTCATGTTAAAGTATTCTTCGTTCATTATATCCATGCAGCCGCAAATTGTGAAATATATTATCGAAATTTTGAAGAAAAGATGATTATATATTAGATAGCTATGTTATTTTGTTCTGAATTACTGAGTGGATATAGCCAAGAGTACATAATAGCGTCTCACTCTATACAGAAGAAGAGTGAGACACTTTCAGCCTGCCTGTGTTCTAGCACAGGCAGATGCGCTGGTCATTTTTAGGCTACATGTTGACATTTTGTGCAACATGTGGCTGGCCAATCAGAAGCGAGCTCCTATTCTCTGATTGGCCAGACGCCTGTGCATGTGCTCCAATCATAAAACGGGTTAGGGATAAAAGGTTAATAACTTATTATTTATTTATTAGTCTGCTTGCAAAAACATTAAAAATGTTTGCAAATACCTTTGGGGAAATTTTGGCCAACTTTCAGCGAAATTGATTGAGAATCTTAAAAAGTTGAGAAAAGTTTATATCTCAAGTGTCTTAATAAATTTGGCTGAAAGTTTACCAAAATATCCCTAAAGGTATTTGCAAACATTTTTTAATGTTTTTGCAGGCAGACTATGAATAAATAATGAGTTATTAAGCTTTTAACCCTATCTTAATGCTTATCAACGCATCAGCGATTATATAATTAAATGTGTTACGCAGAGAATCTACGCGCTGATGGGCCAGCCACATGTTGCACAGAATGTCAACATGTAGCCTGAAAACGACCAGCGCATCTGCCTGTGCTATAACACAGGCAGGCTGGAGAGTGTCTCACTCTTATTCTATATAGAGTGAGACGCTATTATGTACTCTTGATATAGCTATGAGTTCAATGTTCATTATATGAAATGACCCTGATACATTTTGGGATCAAAAAGAATAAAACGCTCGTTAATGCAGCTTGCAATGTATTGTTATTTCGTTGTTAGTTTTTTAGTTTTATGGTTTTGTTGTTGTGTTATTGTTGTTTTATTTTGTTTTTAGCCATGAGTATCTTATTCATTACATGTTGTTTGGAGAACGTATGTTTATAGCCTCACGTTTGGTAAGATTCACGGAACGTGTTTTTTGTTTTAAACTCAAACCAAGTCTAATTCGAATGAATCAAATTTATTTTGGAAATGGGTTTTAGACCGAGTTCGTGTGCAAACATATTTTGTGAGTCCCGGTCATTGTCAAATCAAACATGTCAAATGTTTATTGTGGAAAAGTGGTTGGTTCAAATTTCGATTTTTACACAGTTTACATTCTGTTTTCATCTATTGAGTGAATATGTATTGCAGATTTTTGCGTATGTATACTATACTCGAACTGTAAAAATAAATACTTTGTACTGATGGTTTTCGTGTTTTTTAATTTGGTAATTTAGATCGGTATGAATGGAAGTTTTACTTATTCAGTCAACGAGGTTGTTGTGTCCACGGTATACGTAGGTATAATATACGTAATTTTATATTGCTCACTGTGAATCAAACTGTCTAGCTGAATAGGATAGCACTCCGGGATAGGAAGTTGCTAGTAGGTAATAATTGTCGTGTCACACTAATTTCACGCAATGAGTACAGTACAGTACAGTCGCTTTTGATATTATCAAGAGTGCGTATTATTCATGCTGTGATTGGTAGCTTATTCAGCGAGACAGTGTACAGGCAGTGAGACCTTATGACCGTGCAAGCCGCAAAATTACGAAAAAAATAACGCAGAAGATAAGTATTATACTATATTTCTAATAAACGACTAAATGCACTGTAAAATTCACAAAAGTGTCTGTCTGTCCTGCAGTGGAGTCATTGTCTACAAAATGGCATAATCCCATGAGCCAGATCTGGCATCTACACTCCAGCATAGTGACGTCGGATGCTGCTCATGGCTTCTCTGTAGTGATTCTTCAGATCAGCTGAATATGGGTGCTCGTAAAATGCCTTCACGTAAAATCGCTCCGGCTTGTAGGCTAGGCTGAAAAAAGAATTTATGGACAATTGTTTTTAATCCCAGACACTCAGGACCAGGTTGGACGACAAAATTTTGAATGGAAATTGGTTTCTTCTGAATTACGAGTCGACTGCTAAGTGCTGAGTGCTGCTGAGTCGACCAATTGAAAAGATCAGTTTTATGGAGCATTCGACACTCGACAGACATGACGATGACATTTCTCCGTCGTAACGGCACTAGCACCTACGATACGATCTAGATACATTTATAGGCATAGAGGTGGACGTGGGTCCCAAGTTCGCGACTCACGACCGAACACAACGCGCGGCTTCAGGCTTGGAAGTCACCTGCGACCCAACCGGCACTGCGCAAGCATATACACCCTTTTGACCCACAAACTCACGATGAGAGTTGCACTAACTCAGTTGGTTTGCACTTTGCAGCCTGTCGTTGACATTGCTAAGAGAATGTAAACAATTTATTTACACACCTATTTTTTCGCTAGAGAATAAATTACCTACACACCTATTTTTTGTAAAAATGAAATGGTGTAGAAAATTTTCAGAGTTCGCTCGAAATAGTTCAGTGACCCGCGTAGCTTGAAGTGATTGCCCGCGAGTAACCGGTATCTATCTACGATCCGCGTCTACCCCTGCCTGTTCTGTGCTTGTTAGCTAGTAATATCTCCAGGCTACTAAGCGTTGGTCAGCATAGCTAATCTTGGACTTGGGTATTAAACTGCGTTTAACCACTGACTAACTCAGACTTTACAGTGACTTTGCACGCGCTCTGTCTCTGTGAAGTCTGAGTTTGACTCAGCCACCGGCTGTACTATCTACCCTATAACTGATCAAAAGTGGCTTACTCGAAATCTTGCATCCCCCGGAAGGAATATCGATCATGATGTCTCTCAGACACGTGGACGGCACATGAACTTTCGCTGACACCGCCTCTGTTCTTCAGTCGTATGGTATACCACCCGGTGTCCAGCGGAGTCACATTTTTGACTGTCAACTCTGCCGTTGTGCCATCAAAGTGAATCCAGTGACGCAGAGACTGTTGGATCGGTTTGTTATCTTTAAACCTGAAAATTTTGATTAAGGCTTTAATTTTTAAGTTTTTTCATTATGAGCGATTCTTGGCGACACAGCTAATCTCATCTTCCAGATCCAAGGAATTCCATTTTAACACTTAGTGCTGAGAATTGCATTTCTTTGAACTAAAAATTTCTTAATTTTCCAGCCACCCCTGCCACATGCACTGATGTTAACGTTATTGTAGAAAAACTTTCAAGACAGTGTACTTTTAGCTGATGTTTTCCTCGTAATACATTCTGTTTTGAGTTTTCCACGCGACACATGTCACACTCATTGACTGAGCCTACCATTCGACTTTTGTAATTAGGGGATCTGCGTGGAAGCCAGCTTTCAGAACCAAATCTTCACCAGCTTTCACAGTCAAATCGCGCAATCGCATCGTCACATTTGGTGCCAGCCTGGCGGCTAAAATGTTAATTTAGGTAAAACTCAATGGGTGGGATTCACAAAGCCCGTTTAAACGCAGTCTAAGTTAGACTGCGTTTAAACGCAGTCTAAAACGTCGGTCTAAGTTAAACATGATTCACAAAGATTGATATGAATAGTATGTGTCAGCTGATTTTTTTGTTCTTTTTCAATTGAAACCTTGTTTAACTTAAACGAACGTTTAGACCGAGTCTAAACGTGATTCACAAAGCCTGTTTAGTTAAACGGGCTCGTTTAACAGAATTTTTTGATTTCATTCTTTTTTAAATTCTATTGCAGAACATTTGGCTTTAATACGTACCGACAATGCTGTTTATTTAGGTAATAAAATTACATTTACATATAAGTTAATTTGAAATTTAAGTTAATTACGTAGTTAAATAGCATATTTGCCTATTATTAAATAAGCTAATTATTAGATAAATGATAAACCAAACGTTTGTAGTCAGTGCGGATTACGGGTCTAGAACATAGGTACAAAGTTCAACCATTTTCATTAAATTTAAAGTTAAAAAAGTTATTAAAGTTAAAGTAAGGCATCATTAAGTTAAACTTACAGTTAAAATAAAGCTCAGGCGTTAATTTAAGTTGAACTAAGTTCAAAATCAATTATTTTCATCAAACTTTTTGAATAATTTTAGGTAACTTACTTTAATTTAAGTGCAGTTATAGTTACAGTAAGACCAGTAACTAAAAATTTGCAAAAATACTTAAGTAAAACGCTAAAAAATGACTTAGACTAACCTTAGACTAGCCAAAAGGCTAGTCTAAATCTAACACTAGCGAGCGTTTTAGTTAAACGAACGTTTAACTTAGACTGAGCTCGTGAATCAGGAATAGAACGTAATGAAATTTAGAACACGAAAATAGAACAAAATTTACACGCTAATCATATGCAGACTTAGACTGGGTCTAAACGTTCGTTTAGCTAGACTGCGTTTAAACGCAGTCTAAGACTTAGACTGGGTCTAAGTTAAACGCGCTTTGTGAATCCCACCCAATACCAAAAATACATGAGAGTATCTCACGGTTGTAGGAGAGCGAAACACTTCTTCGTATGTCGGTGAAAAAATACTACTTACATCCTACACACACACTAGCTCCACATCTGAAATAAAATTGGGCTAAGTAAGGAATACCGATACAACTTTCTTAACCCTTTGAAATCGAGCAAGCAAGAAAACTTGAGATAGCGAGCAAGTAAGCAAATGTGCATCATATAAATTTTTTTGTCTAATAAATACCTACTATTTTAACACAGCAGCAGTAAAGTTAAAATACGATCAGTACTCAGTAGGTATATACTCAGTCTTGAAGACTACACATGAACGACGAGTTTTTCACTATCTGCTGCAGTCTTACAGACAAAAAAGGCTGGTACGGGCTCAGATGTAGACAGCGTTGTGGCCAATGTATAAACCGTCTTATTCAGTAATACAGTATTATTAACCATTGACTCACGCGTGTTAATATCCTCCACACCGACATTTTGAACTCGAAAACCGCCAAACATAGGACCAATGTCGGGGACATAGTGCGTGAAACCCTGGCGAAGTCCACCCTAAAAATTCGAACCTTAATTGTCAGTCCAATGTATTGTTAAAACATTACTATTTATTTAGTCAATAACATTGTCCCACGCAGTTACGTAAAACTAAACAGTTAGGGTGGATTTCACGAAGGTGGTTTTACTAAACCATGGTTTTACGTACGTTTTTATATGATTTGCACATAATTTCATTACGAAATGTCGCCTGATTCGTTACGAATTTTGTGGATTTTCTCAAACCATGGTTTTAGCTCAGTTGAAATTTCAAACCTGCAGCACAGCAGGTCTCTGTTTTGCTGAAATTTCAGCTGAGCTAAAACCATGGTTTAAAAAAATCTACGAAATTCGTAACGAATCAGGCGACATTTCGTAATGAAATTATGTGCAAATCATATAAAAACGTACGTAAAACCATGGTTTAGTAAAACCACCTTCGTGAAATCCACCCTTATAGTTCCTCTGTAGTTGTATGGAAAAGTGAAAAAGCTAATCGAAGGCTCACCAGTGATGGCCGATAGAGCGGTTGATGTCGCAATAATATTTCGTTATCGCCTAAAACGAACAATACAAATTTAAAATAATTGAAGTGACCAAGTTTAGCACAATAATTGTATCCATTGCACCTATGTTAATGTGAAAACCAAGACGGTTTCTTTATACATAACGATTAGTCTTTTTAAAACATTGTAAATGAAAATTCTGCAATAATTACTAAAGGGTGTTCTGAGACGTTAGTCTCAGTTTACTTGAGTGCAAACCTATTAGACTATACAAGACAGTAAGCATTGTGACTAAGTCTCCAGAGACTGCCTTTTTATGGATTCTGCTGTAACTGTAAGAATTTAGTTAGGAGTGATGTACTGTGTACTCTTGTTTTATAAGAGTGAGAAACTTGTGTTTGTAGTAGCCTACCCTTGCTAGTGATTGCGGAAATACGCCATATGAATTGAATTCTAAATAACTTTGTGCTACAATGAAGTTAACAAATTAGTAAATTACTCGGAGTAGTATCTCCCATTTCATCTTCCATGATTGACTGCTTCTAAGGTGCTTTGTAAAGTAAACGGTCACAGCCACAGGAAACGCCAATAAGCAAAGCAGCAATTGAAGACAGCTTCTTGCATTTTTTCCACAAAACACTTTTGAAGAAAATCCAGTTTTTCAGCTCAAATGCTGGGCCACACTAATTTATGTAATGTCATGGAGTTTTAACTGATATCCTGTTTGACAATAAGCTAGTTTGCAAGAGAGGAATTGTTGGTGCAAAATTAATGGAATAAGATTGGCACTCTTCATCGTTTAGCCTCCGTGGCGGATTCCCTGAAGTATTGTCGAGTGTCGAAACTAGTCCTACATTTATAATGGTTATGATCGACCGGAATTATCGCGCCAGATTCTCGAACGACTAACCAGTAAGCAGATTCGACCGAAACAACGGTCAGGCAGGCGAAATTGTGCCGATGTCACGGTGTAAATTTTCCTCCGGTGTAAATTTTCCCCCCGGAAAAATTACCCCGGTGTAATTTTTCCCCCCGGAAAATTTGCACCGGGGTAGATTTTCCGGGGGGAAAATTCACACCAGCCATATAATTTGACTGTTTTGAACTTATTTTTTTTCAAAACTGGCCATTTTGGCGATTAATTTATTTTTATGTATTTTTATTAATTTTTAAAATTTAAAGTGTGCACCGGGGTAGATTTTCCGGGGAAAACTCACACCAACCATATATAGTTTGACTGTTTTGAACTTATTTTTTCAAAACTGGCGATTTTGACGATAGCTGCATTTTGCCTGACTTTCGTTCAGCGTGACGGCTATAGCCACAGCGATAGCTGCGTCGGATTGCTATTTATACCATATCGACGGGAGTCGGGACTACCGCGGCGATAGCGAATTTGGCTATTATAGCCAAGTCGCCTGGGATCGGCACGTGTCACTGCGACTCATCGCCAGGGCAATTTTGGCGATTTCAAGGGGCGATTCATACTTTTGTACGGACATTGGGTCAAACGGAAGAAAGGACGTCCAGTTATACTCAATGTCAGAACGGCTGATCGATTCATGCTTTCGGCCGTTCAGCCGTATATGCCCGTTCATTCGTACTAAACGGCACAATTTCATCTTGTCTTATGTCCGTCAAAGTTAAATTCAGTTCCACTCTGCCGAAACTTTAAGGCATCGGACAAACAAACAAAGTATGAATCGCACCTTTGTCCGTATGCCCATATATACTTTCCGTTCCGTATGTACTCGTATGTAATGCTAAAATGAAAATTTTTGCGTGTTAAGGTATCCGTCAGGGAGGGCAGCGCATTTTGAGCCTGAAATATGCTCTCAGGACTGGAGAGTGGAGGGGGCTTAGAGAATTACCTATGTGTGTGTGGCTTTCACTTGCCTCATCGGCACACAGTACAAGAGTCTATAACACTGTTCAGGGCCCAATTGAAGCTAAATATTCGTCGTTGAAAAAGTTTTCACCCGCAAACTTTCAACGACGACCACTTTATGTTCAGCGTTTGCAAAATGTTTCAATAAACCGAAATTTTTGACATTGAACATTTTGCTTCGAAAAAAAAGGGCCAGGATAATCTATCTAACCTATTCTATACCATGATATAACCCATACCTTCGAAATTCATAGTCTTTTGTCTAGTCTAAAAAGTCTCTTTTTGTCTAAACAAATCTCCTTTTGTCTAGTCACAGGCTCTGAGGGGGGGCTTGTCCCGGAATTTCAAATCTGGGGGGGCTTGCCCCCCCCCAGACCCCCCCCATGTACATCTGTGGTCACAGCCTAAAAATAAATATGTTGATAAAAATAAATAAATAAAATTACATAAAAATAAATTTATCGTCAAAATCGCTAGTTTTGAAAAAAATAAGTTCAAAACAGGCAAATTATATGGTTGGTGTGAATTTTCCCTTCGGAAAATCTACGCCGGGGCAAATTTTCCGGGGGGAAAATTTACACCGGGGTAATTTTTCCGGGGGGAAAATCCACAGGGGGGAAAATTTACACCGTGACACCGACTTTACTGTCAACACTCACCCTTTACTCTTGGTAGACTGTTGCTGGGTTAAAGTTTTTGTTCCTTCTAGAGAAGGAACTATTGTTTTGAAACTAACTGTTCGCAGCGTTAAACGCTGCTGAGCAGGCTGCATAGCCTGTATGTTTTGTGTGTGTTTTCAGCCTGGGAGTTGGCTGCTGATTTTTGTCTGCGTATATGCACAAAAATCAATAATCGATGTAGTGTTGTAGTGTACTTTTTCAGCCTCGGCACCGTAATGTTTCACCAGCAGTATATAAGAGCCCCTGGATATCACTGTTTATCGCTTCTTAGAGCTGATGTGCTCAGCTCAGATCAAAGCGTAATTTGGGCCGAATGGCTCGCTGCAGCGGGATGCTTAACATCCTGCAGCACTTTTTTGTAAATGTACGTACATACGTTAGGTAGTAGGGTAAGTACCTAAGTTACGCAATGTAGTGTACAGTAGGAGAATAGATACAATTCAATTAAACTTGAAAGGTAGACACCGGGGAAGGAACATTGCCCCTTTTGGGGCCTACTTGTTAATTTTCATCTAGGACCTACTACCTGCAGCGCGAAGCGGCCATTGCCATATGCACCAAACTGACAAAATTTTCGAATTCTCTCACACCCTCACAAAACAGCTGGTATAAAATAACACAGAAATGGGAACTTATTAAAAGTACATCGCAAACATATTTACGAGCAAGCAAGCGAAATTAGTCTGACTTACTCCAGCTCATATTTACTTCTTGTGTTACTACTCTTCTGCTCCAGTGCTCTGGTACTGTTTTCCGATTTTTTAGGTACACTTTAGTGAATAGTAAACTCCTAAAGCCCTGACCAGGAATACAATCAATACCGCTGCTGCTAACTGAGCGCTATTTACACAGAATACTGTGTTTGTTTCGGCTCACAACTCAACCATCAGTATTGTACACAAAATCCCATTAGTGATTTATTCTTGAAAGCAAAGCATAGCAATAAAATAGCACAAAAACCATACCAACAAAAATATTACAGTTAATTGCATAGGCAACAGACAAATATATATGTATAAACGAATAGGTCACAAACTCGAAAAAAACAAACAAATTTTGACAAAAACGACTGAATCATAGGAAACATCAATGTGTCAATTGATATCAAGAGTACATAATAGGAAGAGTATGACACTCTCCCTATTATGCCTTGCAGCGCGCGTCCAATGCAGAGCGCGAAATAGGCCTTTTCGGTACGGTTTTGAGGGGGGGTACCCCCCTCATTTCAAGACACTGAGAAGGACTTTCGTCGATGTGCTGAACTGATGGGGGGGGGGGTAGCGCAAGGTCTTTCTCAGTGTGTTAAACTGAGGGGGGAAACCCCCCCTCAACTGAATACGGGGTACTGAACTGAGGGGGGGGTACCCCCCCTCAGTTGAGTACGGGGTATCGAACTGAGGGGTGGGTACCCCCCCCCCCTTAGTTGGGTACGGGGTCTTCAGTTGATGGGGGGGTGTCCCCCCTCAAAACCTTACATAAAAGGCCTATTTCACGCTCCGCATTGGACGCCGGCTGCAAGGCATAATAGGGAGAGTGTCATACTCTTCCTATTATGCACTCCTGTTGATATGTAGCTTGAAATGATTTTTAGTGTCATTTGTAAAATCTCATAGGCAAGCCTTGCACGGAAGTCAGCGCTCTAAGCTTACACCGACCCACCGGTAAAAATTTAAATAACCCATCATACCCCCTTGACTTTTGCGCAACGTAGGACGCATAAAAATGGCACACGTATCGCATTGAATAGCGAATGTACGAAATTGATTTTACATTTAGTTTTCCTTTATAATGGCTGCCAACATTTCAGACTCCAACAAACTGTTTGAAGCTTAACAGAATGGTACAAACGATAAACTTATACAAATAGTAGCTATAACTCAGTACACAGTACAAATCAGTATAGTAAAATCCAATCATTAAAGTCACTTTATAATATGATAAAAGAGTTCATGAATTCAGACAATAAGTAACGGCCACTCGAACTACTGCCAATTTTTCTGGTACTCAATGAACAAAAAGGTACTCTTGGTGCTTGTCATTGCATAGTTATTGAAATAGCCCACTAAACTAAACCACGGTTCATACTTGTGCCCAAGGACACTGCGACAGGGACAGGGACAAATCATTATTAGCTGCTGCAAACATTTCATCGCAAAATCACACTCAAGTAACTTCAACCCGGTTTTTGCCAAACAGTTTATTACCAAGTAAGGCCTAGCAGCTTTTCTGGGATAGCTTAGGGTCAGGGATAAAACGATAGGGACATTGGACAAGGACAAAGAGGAGTATTAACCGGGCCTGTAGTGAACAATTACCAGCACAAAATGGCCAATATTTCGTGTCAAGCTTAAGTTAGTACGAATCCAGGCGTCCAAATAGCTTAATCTGCAGCGGAGAAATGTTTTCTTGGTTCACTGGTCGAACTATCAAAGTCGCATCAAAGGAGCCAGGATGCTGGGGTTGGAAATAAACCGGCATAAGAATGAACTTTCGTGCGCTAAAAAAAGAAGTTATTATTACAGAGGTCAGAGGTCAACGCCTCTTAAAAAAATAATAAAGAACGTGGCAGAGTGTTCAAAAAGAAAAACCGAAATGCCATTCACAGTAGCAACCAAATATGGCATTCGTTGGTATCCTTAAACAGTCATAACAAAGGGCCAATTCCAAAATGGATTAACCGGATTAGATTAAAATTTGTTTTGCCAATAACTCTTGATATCGTTTATCAATTAGTACGAAATTTGCAATGACAACTATGTGTAGCACCTCCCGCTTGTGCACAAAATTTTTTAAGTCTAGCTCAACATTGTGATAAGTTATCAGGCAATCAAATTTTAATCTAATCCGTTTAATCCATTTAAGGAATTGGCCCAAAGTAGATGCGTTACACTCAAAATTAGGTCGCTAAAAGTCTGGTTCATGCTTCCGCGACCTGTAAGCGAGACAAAAAAATGGTTGCAGCCGGTCGTGTTTTTGTCAAAATATTTTATCTCACTGACTGGCGGTTACGCAAAATCAGCTTCAAAAAACAACTGTTTTGCACCGCAGTCATTGAAAAATTGTGTTTACGAACAAGCAGACATTGATGTAGATAAGCTTGAATCAGGTTCAGGAGGGCTACCTGTATAAGTGAAAATTTTAGGTTCTCCGATTCGCTTCAAATTTGCACACAATGTAGCCCCAGGGAAGGCGCATCGCAGATGTAACAAACTAGGCCCAATGCTTTTGTCAATTTTTTACTAGGGGCTCCTAAAAATTCAATTTTACGTGTGAATGATAGGCGCAAAAAAAGTTTTCTGTGCTCACAAAGCGTTCCTTGTAAAAATGTAAAGTCACTCAAATTTGGCGGGTCCAAAAGACGGCCATTTTTTCACAATTCGCCCTCGATTTTAGAATTGAAAATACATATAAAAAATCCGGATATACGATTTTGCGCATGCATATGGGCTACAACTATGCCAAGTTTCAGCCTGATTGGATTCATGTGGTTTGTGCTATAACTATCCAAGTAAAGGCTACTTTTAGGCTTTTTTGCGTACTTTTGCCTATGTAAAAGTAAATACACTGACAAACGCACTGAACCAAAGTGCACCTTCAAGCTGTTGTTGTTATCTGAGGTTGGGGTGCCTTGGGGGAGTAACATATTATGTGAAAATAAGCAAAATTGGAGAACTTTGATTTTTGACCTGGGTAGCCCCCATACGTGGGCAGCTACCAAATTTTGAAGGGGGGTGAGCCACCGGGGGGGGGGGGGGGTGCGGGGCAACTTTTCCGGCCCTTTTCTGGGGGGGGCGGTGAATACCCCCCCCCCCCCAGACCCCCCCCGACGCCCATGTATGGTAGCCCCCCCCCCCCGTTAAAGCAGCAATAATCACACATACGACGACCTGCCTTTCCGTCAGTTGACTGACCAGTCACCAAGACGTCACGACTGCAGAAGCATACGGTGGAATGCAAAAAGGCGGTCTTAGCTCAGTCTTGCTAAACGCAGTCTAAGGGCAACGTTCTCACATACGTGTAGAACTTTTCGTTACAATATTCTAAATTACAGAAATAGAACCCCTTAGACTGGTTTTAACGCCAGACTGCCTTTATGCATTGCACCCATTAAGTTTTGTCGATGAGTAAACTGTAATTATTATTAAACACTCTCATAATCGCCTTCCACGCAAAAACTACTGACTAACCTGATGGAATATTCCGAGCGTCGGGGAAAGAAAGCTGGATCACTGCAGCTGAGTTGGACCTGAAAGCAGTATTAACACAAAGTTTAGCTGCAATTATGACTGCATTAAAATATGTAACGTTCTACCATTCAACACTCATACACAAGATCTTGTACCACAAGCTTTTAATTTTAACTGCTGCAGTCGAAATCCTGCAAAGAAGATCGGTATGTTTGGTTCTCATTCTCTGCTCAGGCAGTCAGCTATCAAGTTCAGTTTTTCTGATGAGAACTTTCTTAAATTTTCTGTAAGATAATGCAAACGGTCTAACAAAGCAAGGGGCCTGTTGCACAAATGTATTCATTCATAAGTAACTAAATGCAATAGGTTTCGTACCTACTGCCGGCTTTGCGTTGCACAAAGCAGCAGGGCTACTGAGACTGAGCCACATCACTCAATACACATATAGCGACAGTCTAGTATTATTTTTTAGCATGAAGGACTGAAAAACTCTGAAAACTAATCACAGCCTTAGGTAACTGCAACTTGAGTAACAAAAAGCAACCTATTGTATTGACTCATACACGCTACGAGGTCAATATTTTAGGGGGACCTTTCCGGCCACATTTCCCGCCAAAAACCTCGCCCCTGATAGGCTGAAAATACCCCAATTTTTCGAAAAAGTGCTATTTTCCTCCAATTTCGTCACAATTTTACGGACCCTCTCCCCCGGAACCCTCGATTTTGGGGAGTCCCTCATCCCCCACATATATACATGTACTATTGACTCTGGCTTGCGTGAACTTACGTCGAGTTTGGTGCCGGAAAGGTTACTGATTTTTATTTTCTCGGCCACGGCACTGTCCACTCGAATGGCTTTGAAATTAAGCTCCTTTCGGTCACAAATCAAATAATTCCTGAAAAGTGAAAACAAAATTGTATAGCATCAGAACAGTGTTAATAGTTTGAAAAAATAACTAGCTTAGCACAAAAAAATGCGCGTAATATTATGATGCTTATTTTAAGTACAGCGTGCATGTTAAATTGTAACCAAAAAGGCTTTTCAACAGCGTTATATTGTGTGCTTCCCACAACAGATGGATGAAGATTTACTGTGAAACGTAACGCGACACTGCGATTCCTGAGCATTTTGCCCATCAAATCGGTCAATGTCGACTATTTACGGACAAACGAACACTTTCATCGGACAAGTATGAGCTAAGCAGTGCGGATTAAGCTAACCTAAAACAGTAAATGAGGGCCTATTCCTTTACCAGATTAAACGGACTAAAAGAGTTAAAATAAGTCTGCGGCTTAATTCGAGTCCGAACCCATTCCTAAACTACCACTGGACTTAACAGATTTAACATGCACGCTTAACATTAGCGTGCTTAAGTTCGTTTAGTCCGTAGGTTTTGGAATGGTATTTTGAAGCTGAGTTTTTAAACCGTTTAATCCGATTAAAATTAACCCTTTGATCCGGTAAAGGAATGGACCCATATAGTCTTACGGCTTTCTGACAGGTGCTACAGTCTGATGAGGTCGGGCACTAGAACTGGGTTGTTGAACAGTGAGAGTCACCACGGAGCCAGGAGGGATGTTTAGGTCAAGCTCCCGATTCAATGTACCATGGGTGGCGTTGTCCAGCAAAGGACCCTGAAAATATCATAAAGCTTTTGAAGCTTAAACAAGATTAAACATAATTATAATGAAGTAAAAAAACTGCTAGAAAATAAAGCAAAACCACAAAAGATCGTTTTAAATTAAAAAAAGTTTGCCATTGGCAAAGGGTACTTTTTTACAAGTATTCTTAGTCTGAAAAGGAACTCATATTCAAATAATTAAGCTTTTACAATAATAATTTGCAAAGTAATGCCAAAATGATCGTTGCACATTGTCCCAGAATACCCAGCTTGACAACTAAGGCTATTTTATTTACATGCCCTGTTGGCAGCTAAACATAGGAGTTTTATCTTCTTTATCAATGACAGGAGCATAAGATGGATTTGATGCCAAAGCCCGGTTGAGGTCTGACTGCGTCCAATGTAAGGCAAAAAACACTCATTCCAGATAACCACTTCAGTCTGACAGCAAATAATCCACTTTCGAATCACCGCATTGAAGATTACCTTCCATGAAACTTTCAGTGGTAGATGTGAGTTTGAAGTATTTGTGAGTTGATGAAAGCACTGACTGTTGCAGTGGGAGGCAGATAAAGTCGACGCCGCCACATATTGCACCTATAACGCAGAATTAAATACCGTTAAATAAATAATAAGTAAATATCCTTAAAGTAAATAAAACCGTAAATCCGAAATACTAGAACCTGGACACATTTCGGGTAATCGGCTGTTTACCCGCTATATACTAGACGACCACAGACCTACCACACAACCCGAATATACACTCATGATGGCCCGGGAACAACACCATACCCGGTCCCATAGTTATTTACCTTATTTTAATTATATCACATCTTGTCACTTGTCAACACATCGGTCACTATATTGTACTAAAGTGTGTTACACAGAGCATCTACGCGCTGATATGCTGTATACTTGGTCAAGAAAACTTAAACAAGCATGTGCTTTATAACTGGCTGACAGCAGAATATAATAACATTCTTCTTCTATAAATCGAGACATTATGTACTCTTGATACACCACATAACGACATGAAAAAACTTCAAACTGTACCTGTTTTAAACCTGGTTTTATTTCATTATCGCGTGCTTCCGCTGTCCGATTTTCTGCCATAGGACCAGCTACAAAATACAAGTGAGTGTAAGTTTTAACCAGATAATGACTACCCGGTGCATAGAGCTTCTACAATATTGATAATACATTTGAGCAAGCAAAACTGTTTGAGTAGGCAAAACACGTCAATCCTTCCGAATAAGATGTAAGAAAACACCGGAGACATCAGCTGTGTGATTTACATTACCAGCACCACTTTAAAAGCGGTAGTATCGCGAAAGTTAAGCTCACATGCTCACTTTTGTCATTGTTCCAGTTTGTTGTACGGTTTTTCGCATCCACAGAGGTCGTCTTAAATTCTGTAATGTCAAGTTTCAAGTCGGTGAGTAGTACATTTATTCAACAGTAACTGGTGAAGTTCAGTGTTTCACAAGTTGCAACATTCGGTTTAGCCAAAGTGTCACTAGTGTATCATAGAAAGCTTTCAGAGATTCTGTTGCCATGAACTGACAAACTAAACTGACACAAATTTTTGCCTGTGAATGATACGTCTTGGTTTCGTCACAAATTTTCATGAATTACACTTACCGTTTCCGTTTTTCTGCAGTAGTTGAATGAAAAATGTATCCAGAGCCCCTTGAACATCGGTGTTATTCACGAAGCTAGGAGCTATCGAGCTAGCATCATTTCGAGGTCTCGATCCCGGGCCAATTCGAGAGTTTTCTTTAGCGACTGCGTCAGAAGTTAGTGAAGTCCCAGCTCCTGATTTTTTCGAATCCATAGTGCCACCTAAACAGCGAAGGCGGCATTAAAAATCAGTAAAAAAATCTTTTTGCTAAGCGTTTTTGGGTTGGTTTATGAATAAACAGCATTTATATAGCTTAAATAACTTAAAAGTGACTGCCTGCATAAGTAAACATTTTCATATTCATCCATTTTCTTCAAACTTGCACAAGAGGTCGTCCCTGTGAACACACACTGTTAGTTAGTACAAAGAAACTGCCAATTCTCAACAAGGGGGTCCAATACTTTCGATAGTAATCGTATGTGCACGTGAAATGGAAACACGATAGCTTTTTTGTTGGCTATAAAGCATTCCCGTGTCAGAAAAGCTTCGTAATACCTTGCCTATAGCGAAAGTATAATTATAATGACGCCAAATATTTTACTTCCACTTATACTTTGGAAAAATCTAGATCGGGACTTTGCGCTTACATTCGTGGGCTTGCGCCTTGCACCTTGCTCTTTGTAAAATTCCAGCCTAATCGGACATAAATTAATACCTCCCCTGGCATTGCTGTTAAAAGCAGCTAAAATTCGCAGATTTTCAACACAAAAGTTTGGTCTAGCCAAATTTAACATAGGCGTTTTAACAAAAAAGCTAACCATTTTCCTTTTGTTTCAGCAGACGATCGAAAAATGCATGTAAAAGTCCTTCCATATGAGAGCTATCCACGACTGCCGGTGGAGTAAAGCCAGCCTCACTAGCAGCTGTTTGCGAGCCAATGGACGTTGTTTTTCGCTGGCCAGACTTGGTTCCGAAGCTTGTTGATTCTGATATACGGTTTTGACTTGAAAGTAATAGTCGGCCATTTCGCACCGTTTTGGCCTTGGTAGCAGAATTTTGGGAGCTCCGGTAGGCTGAATTTTCTACTGCACAACATGAAACTTTCGCCGATTCAGACGCCATAGCTCCTAAACTTTGAGAGCTACCGTTCTGAGTAACAGTTTTCTTTGTTCCATTTTTCAAACACTGCAGATCTCCACTCGATTTAATCAAAAGGTTCGTCTCTCTAGTACATTCTTCCGGGGTTTGGGGTAGACTGCGAGGTGACTCAGACTTGAGGCTCTGTAGTCGTTTCTTCAGCTTTTCTTCGCTAACTTGCGAGTAACTTTCAGCAATGGCATTTTTCAACGATAATTCTACTGGCGACTGAGGGTTAGGCCAATCGCCCACATCAGGTTTGCCCACAATGGGACTATTTTGCCCACTATTGGACCCGCTGGAACTGGCAGTAGGCTGGGCCACAAACGTATCATGCATTGCTTGTAAATTGCTTTTTCCGAAAGAGACAACCCCACTGGGCGGTTTGTGATTAAAGGACGCAGATTTAGTATCGGACAAATCGATCAAGGGTGCAGTATTTCCTGTCGAATCGTGCAATGAAATGGTGTGACTTTTATTGCCTGAAGGGACAACAAAAACAATAGTAAAATCAGTGTAGCAATAAGCAAAAGCAGGACCCCAGTCTATAACAGGGCATAAATCAGGGTTGGCGCGATAGCGCCAAACCCTAGAATAGGACCCACACACCATATTGCGAGATTTTAAAATGAATTTTTTAATAACTAAAAATTTATGCAAGCAAATCTAATTTAATTTGGTGTGTGTACTTGCCTGGGGGACGGCTACATGCTGGCCAAATTTCAGGCAAATCGGTTGGGTATTACCCGAGATATGAAAAATCGTCTCCCGCAAACTCGGATTTTTCCGTCTTTTTTTTTCCCGGTCGCAAATCTCAAGAAATACACATTGGCGGGGCACTTTTTTGTGCTATTTATATTCAATCTGGTTGGGAATAGAGGCATTAGCAAAATGGTGTTCTAGGCTTATGCCGTTTTGGCTCTGCTGGGAGGGGGGAAACCCCTTTTTTGGGCCTCGAAAAATGGCAAAGTCAAGAATTCAATGGCGCCGATTTTTGAGAAGTCACGCAAACAGCCCAAGTCTGATCTTTTGCATGCATGGTACTGTAGTGGGGCTGTAGTGCATCTGCTATTTTGGAATCGATCGTGCCACTATAGCACTAGGTAGGGGGCTCGGAAGGTAATTTACGTGTATTAGGGGGGTAGTCTACCTACGGGCAGTGCAGGCAAAACGGTTATACATAGAGGTCTGTCATTTCGCATGCGAATATAAACCCCTATACTGTGCATTGCAACGTGCTATTAATTTTGCTGCCAGATTTACCTAGTAGCCAGAACTGATGTACCACCCTCTGACACCCTTGAAAACATGTTTTTTCATGACTTTGTCACTGTATAACGATTTTATGGATAGCCGCTCGTTGTTTATTTCTATTGGAGCTCTATATATAGGCGCAGAGGTATCGAATGCTATTGTTTGGTCTACTTGTTGTGTACTGTTTCACTTTTGCACACTGGCAAAGTGCCCGAATGGTCAATTTGACCAAATTTTTGAATTTTGTCAGTTTTGTTGAGAAACGGTCAAAATACTTGATTTGAGATGCTGAACGCGATTATAACGTTATTTTGACGAAAAATTATGGTTTTCTTCCAAAAAAGTGCTCAGTAGTCAATTACGGTTGTGTTGTACTACACAGCAAATATGTAGACAGTGCAGCCAAAACGGTTAAAGATGGAGGCCTGTCGTCTTGTATTCCAATATAAACCCATACAAGTCCGGTAAAAATATGTGCCAGCTTTTGAGACGTCACGCAAATAGCCCAGGTCTGATCTTTTGCATGCGTGGTAGTGTAGTGGGGTTGTAGTGCATCTGCTATTTTGGAATCGATCGTGCCACTATAGCACTAATTAGGGGGCTCGGAAGGTAATTTACGTGTATTAGAGGGGTAGTCTACCTACGGGCAGTGCAGCCAAAACGGTTATACATAGAGGTCTGTCATTTCGTATGCGAATATAAACCCCTATACTGTGCATTGCAACGTGCTATTAATTTTGCTGCCAGATTTACCTAGTAGCCAGAACTGATGTACCACCCTCTGACACCCTCAAAAACATGTTTTTTCATGACTTTGTCACTGTATAACGATTTTATGGATAGCCGCTCGTTGTTTATTTCTATTGGAGCTCTATATATAGTCGCAGGGGTATTCCATGATAATGTTTGGTCTACTTGTTGTATACTGTTTCACTTTGGCACCCCTGGCAAAGTGCCCGAATGGTCAATTTGACCAAATTTTCGAATTTTGTCAGTTTTGTAGAGAAACAGTCAAAATAGTTTATTTGAGATGCTGAACGCGATTATAACGTTATTTTGACGAAAAATTATGGTTTTCTTCCAAAAAAGTGCTCAGTAGTCAACTACGGTTGTGTGTTGTACTACACAGTAAATATGTAGACAGTGCAGCCAAAACGGTTAAAGATGGAGGCCTGTCGTCTTGTATTCCAATATAAACCCATACAAGTCCGGTAAAAATATGTGCCAGCTTTTGAGACGTCACGCAAATAGCCCAGGTCTGATCTTTTGCATGCGTGGTAGTGTAGTGGGGTTGTAGTGCATCTGCTATTTTGGAATCGATCGTGCCACTATAGCACTAATTAGGGGGCTCGGAAGGTAATTTACGTGTATTAGAGGGGTAGTCTACCTACGGGCAGTGCAGCCAAAACGGTTATACATAGAGGTCTGTCATTTCGTATGCGAATATAAACCCCTATACTGTGCATTGCAACGTGCTATTAATTTTGCTGCCAGATTTACCTAGTAGCCAGAACTGATGTACCACCCTCTGACACCCTCAAAAACATGTTTTTTCATGACTTTGTCACTGTATAACGATTTTATGGATAGCCGCTCGTTGTTTATTTCTATTGGAGCTCTATATATAGTCGCAGGGGTATTCCATGATAATGTTTGGTCTACTTGTTGTATACTGTTTCACTTTGGCACCCCTGGCAAAGTGCCCGAATGGTCAATTTGACCAAATTTTCGAATTTTGTCAGTTTTGTAGAGAAACAGTCAAAATAGTTTATTTGAGATGCTGAACGCGATTATAACGTTATTTTGACGAAAAATTATGGTTTTCTTCCAAAAAAGTGCTCAGTAGTCAACTACGGTTGTGTGTTGTACTACACAGTAAATATGTAGACAGTGCAGCCAAAACGGTTAAAGATGGAGGCCTGTCGTCTTGTATTCCAATATAAACCCATACATTGTGCATTACAGCGTGGTATTGGTTTCGTTGTCAACTTTACGTAGTAGCCATGACTGGTGCACCCCCTGTGATACCGTTGAAAAGATGATTTTTCATGATTTTCTCAATGTATAACGCGTTTATGGATAACCTCTTGTTCTGTATTTCTGGTGTATCTTAATACATAGGCTTGGGGGTGTTAGTTGATATTGTTTGGTCCGCGTGGTGTGCACTGGTCCAGTTTGGTAGCCCTAGCAAAGTGCCAGAATGGTCAATTTGACCAAATTTTTGAATATTTTCATTTTTTTTGAATAACTGTGAAAAACGTTAATTTGAGTTGCCGAACACGAATAGAACGTCACTTTTACCAAAATTAATGTGTAAACCCAAAAGATAATAACAAATACGAACAGGCCAATTGTCTATATATATACTGTTAGTGGCTTTGTAGAAATACATAAGTAGGTAGTGCAGCATATACATGCGCGACTATCACTTTTCAGAATATTTTATTTTCATACAAATATACAATTCAAGTGTCAGCTTTCCAGTCAAGTGAAATGGCTGCAGCGGAAAAAGAAAATAGGATTATTATAAAAATGCCCTTTCACCAAGGGCAGCAGTGTGGGTAGAATAGGAAAGTTGGCTGATCTATAGCGGAAAAATGCTAATAAGCTTATTAAACAGTCGGGACAAGTTTTGCAGCAGAATAGGGAAACTCAGCTTGCTAAATGAAGCGGACAAGAGTTGCGTCAGAATAGCAGTCGCCCTGCGACACATTAGTGCTTTCTGCACCCTATTCGCGCGAATTAATCAGCCATTATCATCAGCTGCCTGTTGCCGGAAAAGTTCCGTGTATGTACTTCATTGGTTCTTGATGTTATTTTTTAGACAAGCTATATATGTCCAGAAGAAATAATTGTTCATCCATAATATATTATCGATCGCCATTCGTTTTTATGGTTACGTACATATGTAAATGTAGTTTAAGCTTATATAAATTCGACAGTTATTTGTATTAACTAGAGTTATACGGTTGTATCTATGTATATATTGTATGTATTGTCACATTTTATGATTCGTATTGAATATTAGTAGTTAATGTCTATTGTCTATATAATAATAATACAATGTTAAGTTGGAATACGCCGTTACTCATTTGTAATTTTCGGGAAAGATGTCTATACAAAACGAAAATAGATTGCTCATGGAGAAATTTAAATGAAATACCTGTATATATCTGTAGAATATAAATACTTTATAAATATAATCTACACACCTGACCTAAGTCCTGAGTGCTAGTAAGCGTCAAAATTGTTTTTCCTAATTTCTTCGCGCGAATAGGGTGCAGAAAGCACTAATGTGTCGCAGGGCGACTGCTATTCTGACGCAACTCTTGTCCGCTTCATTTAGCAAGCTGAGTTTCCCTATTCTGCTGCAAAACTTGTCCCGACTGTTTAATAAGCTTATTAGCATTTTTCCGCTATAGATCAGCCAACTTTCCTATTCTACCCACACTGCTGCCCTTGGTGAAAGGGCATTTTTATAATAATATTAAATAGCTTGGTTTTCTGATAACTAGTGCCCTAGCAATTACTCTACTCTTCCCCTAAGCTCCACTCACTTAACTGTTAACAAAGGTTGTTTCACTAAACTATGGTTTTATGTACGTTTTCATATGATTTGCACAATTTTCATTACTAAATGTTTCATTCAAAAATTCAAAAAATTCAGCCAAGCATTTGAAAACTTCCCATTTAGTTGCTGCTATTGCTCCCAGATCATAAAATATAGCCGGCAACCATATAGCGCGATGTGACTACTATGTTAAATCAATTGAGTTTGTCGGTAAACAATCGCTCAGTAATTATATTAATTTACAGTTCAAATCATTCGGTAGTGTAGACTGTAGACAACTGCTAAAATCTCGGGCATCTGGAGGCTGACCCCAACGTCAGCCGAATCATATACCTTACCAATACATATTGCTACTCATAATTATACCTTGCTCATAGGCGGATCTAGGGGGGGGGGGCTGGGGGGGCTCGACCCCCCCCCATTGGGTCGAGGGGCCTATCGAGTCGGGGGCCTATCGGCCCGAAGGGCCGATAGGCCCCCGACGTGGGTATACGTGTAGGTCGCTTTCCATGTTGCTTTGGGGCCCATTTAGGCCCGTGTAGCCTGCTATGGACCCGACAGGCCCCTCTCCATGTTGTTTTAGGGCTTATTTAGGCCCTTCTAGTCTACTGCAGACTAAATATGTACTATGTAGGCCCCTCTCCATGTTGTTTTGGAGCCTATTTAGGCCCTTGTAGCCCGTCGTAGACTAGATAGGCTCCCTCTCCATGTTGCTTTGGGGCCTATTTAGGCCCTTGTAGCCTGTCGTAGACTAGATAGGCCCCCTCTCCATGTTGTTTTGGGGCCTATTTAAGCCCTTGTAGCCTGTCGTAGACTAGATAGGCCCTTTCTCCATGTTGTTTTGGGGCCTATTTAAGCCCTTGTAGCCTGTCGTAGACTAGAAAGGCCCCCTCTTTATGTTGCTTTGGGGCCTATTTAAGCCCTTGTAGCCTGTCGTTTACTCTACATAAGGATCCCACATTGTTTTTATGGCCTGGCTGGAAAAAGTTTCCGATACGTCCGCAATGTAACTGAAATCGGCCTAAAAATAAAATCTTTTCCCAAATTTGTTTCTGGGGGGCTGCCGCCCCCACACCCCTGCCACCTTGTGGCTTATTCTTCCTTACTTTTGTGCATTGTGCGCTCTTTGCTTGCTTAATACACTGCTAAGCAGGGGTGTAGCTGGGGCGGTGGAATTTCCCCCCTCCCCCGAAATTTTTTCGGACTTAAATTTTACACAAGGATCTCCCCTTTGGTTTTTATAATCGGGCCGGAAAAAATTTTCAATACGTCTCCAATTGACCAAATTTGGCGTAAAAAGCAAAAATTTTCCCGTTTTTTTCTGGGGGCTGCCGCCCCCAGACCCCTGCACGTTTTTGGCTTAGCGTTCCTTGTTTTTCTTTTGCATATGCATGTTCCTAGTTAAATAGTTAAATTGTAATTGCGTAATATATATACCTTTGGTGCACTGTACCGTCGTTTTAGCAGCTTTATTGTTACAATAATGACATTTTTAGTAAATGACAAAATTTAATCTAAAAAAAAATTCGGAAAATTTGCAGATTGGCTAGCTTCTGGACCCTTGCAGGCGCACCGTTTTGTAATTTTCGGTTCTTTGAGCTCCAATTTTACGTTCGATGCTGCTGTGGTCGAAAATAAGCTGTTTTTGACCGAAAAATGCTAATATGTGTCGTTTTTTGCGTTAAAATAGCAATTAAGTGCATTTTAGCTCATGTCGAAAAAATGGGGCCTATTGGTCAGGGGGCCTATCGGGGCCCGCCGCCCGCGCCCCCCCCCCCCCCCCATGAAAAATTCCTAGATCCGCCACTGACCTTGCTACTTGTGGCAATATGCATTTAGTTTTAGCCTTGTCAAAAAACACAAACATACGAGTCCCACCTTAACTGGGTAGTGGATTATTTTCTCTGAAACGGAGAGAAACGCACTATACCTGAGTCGGTCAGTTTCAGCAACGGCACAATATTCTCCAAATTTGCTTGTGGTGAGCGGACATTCAAACCAAAAGAAGGCTAAAACAAAAAAAAACAAAATGAAAAAGGCGTAACTAATGCAAAAAGTTTAGAAGAATTCAGCTTACTCAATTTTTGCATAAGTTTTAATGACAAATCAAATTTCACTGGCTTTCATCCAGTGAGTAACACTATTACATAAAACTATAAAGAAAAATAAGTAGAGTCATTTGATTCTGAAGAACAACAAAATAATATTGAACTATCGCACTTCAACTGCTTTTACACTTTAACTACAATAATAAGCTTGCTGCTTAATAAACCCTCACAAAATGAATATGCAAAAAAGGCGGCCCTTGCCTTGCCTTTTCAGCGTCCTGGTGGTGCCATAGACCCGGGCAGGTGCCCATACCTCCGAAGAAATTGAATGATGCCCACGCATGGGCGTGCGGTGGGAGGGATTGCTGATCTGATCCCGCCCCCGCAAATAGCTTCGCTCTCCCCCCAGACCAGACTCCACTATCAGAAAAGTCACCCTTTCCCGCCAAAATTCGCGTCAGACTGACTCTGCCTTGCTACTTTACATTCTGTCGTCCGATCGTCCTAGTGACTGGTCAGGTTCAGTATACAGTTTGTGTACATGAATGTGTGACTTGATATATTTATTTATAGGGATGACGACGTAAATAATATTTGTTACATCGTTTTTGTTAAGGTATAACTATTTCAACTATTATGCTGTATTTGCCCGTGTAACACTGTCTGATGTGACGTTCCCAATTTCCTGAGGGACACCGCCCCCAGACCCCTGCAACTTTGTGGTTCACAATTCCCTGTTATTATCTTTCAACAAAGCCTGAGCATGTCAACAAGAGTATATTATGCTGAATTTACTTATGTGATACACTGTCTGATGTGGCGTTTCAGATTATGGGGCGGCAATCGTAGGCTTTTTTCAAAAGCCTTGGCTGACAGGAACTTGACTCGACACTTTAGTGGGATTACTCCAGCTTCCATTTGGAGCGCCTCTACAGGAGATGAGTTATAACAGCCAGTTATGATCCTGCATGCCTGATTTTGTAGTTTTTCTGCTGTGCTCAGGTGGGTAATAATTCATGATAGTTCATTAGTCCCCATAATCTGAGACACCAAATAGTAGCAGAACGACCGCATGCTAGACCCAGATCCCTGAAAAGTCAGCCTAGCTGGAGAACGAAAGTCAGCACCACCGTGAACGAAACCTGTCTTCAGCATTGCGTCCGTGAGCCACTGTGCCTACTACCTACAGTCCCACCCTGGGATCTAACAACTACAGTGGAGCAGGGTTTATTTTTTCATTTTTTTTCTTGGTGGCCAGCTGGCCACTAGACCCTAAATTTTAGTGGCCAATGCAAAAATTTAGTGGCCAATTTGAAATATACGTTAAAAATTTAATGAGTTAAAAACACTGAAAATTACGTAACCGAGACGACGGCCAGCTTCCAGAAGCTAGCAAATTTGAGAAGTTTACGAAGTTTTTTGACATTACAAACCACGAATTCACTAAACTGTCACTTTTGCAAAGGCAAAACGGCTAAAATGATACACTACATAGCGTATATATTAAGCAAATAAACTGTACACAATACACTCATGTACACATACTGCACATGTCATGAAAGACAATGACAAACCTACAATGTCATAAGGGTCTGTGACTTTGGGAGACGGTAGCCCCCCGAAAAAATTCAGAAAATCTTTGGTTGATTGGTCGAATTTGGTCAATTGGAGACGTATAAGAAATTTTTGCGGACGGGCGAGAAAAACCAAAGGGGGGAGGGACCCTTGTGTACAATTTCTCCCCGCTATCCCTAGCTCCACCTTGATATAGAATAGTATATAAAAGTCCCCTTTGTCAGTTTCAACAAAAATTTTGTTGAAACGGAAGCTTTCTCGTCACAAAACAGCTGTTTGTTGCTCTATGATTTACACGTACAATTTATATAATGTTTAATGGACCATTTGGTTTCCGTTTCATACATGTGCGATGCGCCTTTGCGCGTGCTGCATTGTGTGTAAATTTGAGAAAATAGCATAACCTAAAACTCACTTATTCAGGTAACCCTACCCCACAAGTCACTGACAAGGCTCCACAAATATTTACAACAAAAGACATCATATTACTGTCAACGAAACCGAAATAACTATCGCGATACAATAGAGCACATGTATATAGATGACAGTGTGTTTAAGCATTAAACCTCAAGAGTCTGTGCAGTATACATTGTTTGAATTTGGTAACCTACATGGGGGTCTGGGGGCGAGAGCCCCCAGAAGCCGGACGATTATTTTTCATTTTGAAACACATGCTTCATTCTAAACTTCACATTTTGGTGGCCAGGCTGGCCACCAGCCCAAAATTTTTAGTGGCCAATCCATAATTTTAGTAGCCATGGCCACCAATTTGGCTCAAAAAAAACGCTGCAGTGGAGACAAATACCTCACTAGCGAAGATCTGCCAAAAATCTCTGCCGCCGGAAAAACGGAAAAGCCTGTGCGCGGAATCCATATCCACGCTTTCCGAGGCCGATCTGGACGGATGGGCCGGCGGAATCTGGAACCAGCAAGGGCGGCAGCGGCGTTCTCATCATAGATAACCGTAGAGGCAAACGAACCCACCTGGCATTTGCAGCTGGAACAGTCTGTTCTAGCTACAAAGCTGAAGTGAATGCTGTTTATCAGGGTCTCAGATGGCTTCAGCGGGACCACGTTGTTGTTGACCGCAGCCTGATCCGGATCTATACTGACTCTATGTCGCTCGTCGACCGACCCTCCAGCGGTGCCCGTCTTCCGACCACCGACTTGGAACAGAGACTCTGGCAGCAGCTGGAACTGTTCTCTCGAGCTGAAATATGACTTACTGACTTATGGGCCCAGACGATTTCCGTCCATGAAAGCACCCGATTGTTGGATCTTCCTTCTCCAGGTTGGTCGATCTTGTGCCGTCTGGTACCAGTCTCGTAGTGACAGCTGGCGCAAATCGCCGAGGATCACCTCCGGACATTCCTTTCTGGGCTTTCCGGGTCTGTCAGCGGTTCCCGGACAGTCCGGAATCCACCCGAAAAGCATACGCTTTGGGACCCTGCTGTCACTAATACTGAAATAGCTGAAATATACTTCCAGATAATGTGGGTCCGAGTCACTGTGGCGTCAGCGGGAATGAAAAGGCCGACCACCTTGCCAGAAATGGCACCATGATGCCACAGTACGAGATTCCGATCGATCTCCTCAAGGCTGCCGCAGTTCTGCGGAGGAAGATGACGTCTGAATGGCATAATCGTATCAGCCATGACAGAACGAAGGCCGTTTTCGGAAACCGCGGACCGGTCCCGGTAACCCGGGAAGCGGGCCTTCCCAAGGTCCATCAGGTCTTACTTTCTCAACTGCGAACTGGTAAATCCCTATTGCTGGCCCAATACAGGCATACGATTGATCCAGTCGGTTGCCCCTCCCCCCTCTGTCCCGACTGTCTTCAGGAAGATGAAACGCTCGAGCATTTGAACTTGAGCTGTCCTAGAAAATCCCTCACCCGGCGTACCCACCTTGATTGCACCCAAGGCCTGGCCGTCCTGTGGCACGACCCTTCCGGGGTATTGGACTTCCTCCGGGGTACCGGGCGCTAATAGCCCGGCAATATGGTCTCACCGCTTGGCCCCAAATATGATGATGATGATGATGATGATGTGGCGTTCCCATCTATTGTTTCAATTTTGTTGTCGGATAAAATTTCTTATACGTCTCCACTCTCCAGTTGACTAAATTCGGCCTAAGAATTGAAACAATCTCCATTTTTTCTTGTTCCCCCAGACCCCTGCAACCTGTGGCTCAGTAATCGTGCGTTTGCAATGCCAATTTAGGCGTTAAAATTACTAAAAAGTTCATTTTAATCCATTACAAAAAATCGAAAAACCATTCCCCTCCCCCGGAAACTTTTTTTCTGGGTACGCTACTGACAGTGCATTTATTTAGATTAAATGACTACATAAATGACCACAAACTACATTTTGGTATGTCAAGCTTTCCCCAAAATTGTAAAAATAGCTGGTTCTGAGTTGTGTTGGGGGGGGGGGCTGCCGTCCCCAGACCCCCGCAACTACAGTGATTATTTTTTAATTATCGTGAATTCTGCAATCTATTTTATTTAAGTGATCACTATCACATTTTGTGATTTAAGGTGGTAGTTACGTTTTCGCAGCTTTTTTCAAAGTTCTATTTTGTAGCAATTGCTAAATCAATTTACAAGCGGTCTTTTGCATATTATTAACCCACTTATTTTTTACAAAATTACAATTTTTCAGCAGTCGATGTTACTCATAGTGTGCACGCTAACTATTTCGGTGAAGCTTATCAGCTCCAATTTTTACATTTTTTCTCGTATTTCGTTATTTCGTCACTGTGGTAAAAATATTCTCATACAGTCAAGCAATTTATACCAAAGGCACCTTGATGTGTTGTGAAAGTGCTGGTATGCTTAACTAAACGTAATAATTTAGCATATTTTTACAATGAGCAAAAGTTCGCCTCAAATTTTGCTAAAAAGTCAAGAACCGGCAGTTTTTATGACTTTGGTAGGCTGTAACTAAAAAAATAATCAACATTTTTGTTCAATTCAAAAAAGGTATAGGGCAAATTTATTTGGCTACTGTCAAGTATGCTTTTTTTGCATTCTTATGAACTGAACAGGGTATTTGTTACTTCAACTGAAATCACTAATTGTGCTCAGAAATGACGGATTATTTAAAATTTTTTAATTTAGTTAAATAGTGCCTCATTGGGGCCAACTAATATTACATTATTAAGCACAATTTGCCCGTACCCGTTGAAAAAATGGCGGACAAAAGATTAAAAAATGACATTTCAGGAGACTGAAGAAAATTTGCAATTTTTGAAGGGGTTTATTAACACTGCCAATGCTCTTGGCTGCTGTGACATATAGTAACCAAATTTTGCGGGTATAGTAAATGCATAAGGGACTATATGTATGTAAATTATGGTGCCAAGTGATTATTGGTATTTTGTGATATAGGCATGAGAAGTCAAAATTGAGGTAAAAAAACTTCAAAGTTACAGATCGCCTAGAACGACTAACAGAAATATGTCATATTTTAGCTAAAAAAATTCTTAAAAAAATGGGTTAGACCTTTTTTGCATGGCGTTTTTGAGTAGTGTAAGAGCCACAAAAATTTGCATACAATTTTGTAAGTCCTCGAAAAATACACAAAAAATCCAGTTTTTGAGCTATAAACTACCCGTAAAAGTTTGAATCAATGTCAAAATTCGCTGAAATATTGCTATTTGCAATCGCAATGTTCGTGCCAAATTTGATTACGTTGGATCAAGTAACTTTTGAATTATTGCAAAAACTTCGAAAACGTAACTACCACCTTAAGTGATCAAAATCACATTTTGTTATGTAAACCACTTCGCCAAAAACTGTAAAAATAATTGGATTCTGAGGGCTGACGCCCCAGGCGCCGCAATAGTGAGTTTGAAAAAATGAGCAAAAAAAGTGGACAAGGTGCGACTCCCCATTTCAAAATCCTGGCTACGCCCGTATTCATCGCTAAAACTATTTTGTCATCGTTTTCCAATGCCTTTTCTTTTTGTTGCAAATTTCTCCTCGGAAAGTTTTGCTCAGCAGAATTTGTAAAAATATTTCCTATTTTATCAATAATTTGGCCAAACAGAGTGCATTAAATTGACCGATTGGGGTCCCGTTTATCCGCATTCGTATGAGGGCGTTTAGCAGTTGTACTAAGCCGAGAGCGTGAGCGTCTGTCATACTTGATGTGTTAGAGAGAAACCTCGTACAGCGTCAGCTGAACCAACCGCACATTGGATTTAAATTAAATCGCACATCAACGAGGCCTCAAAAAATCGTATTTACAATACCTTTCAGCTCTTCAATGTAAATGTGTCAAAATTTATGACCAGGTCGAATTTCCTATTCACTAATAGCTTCCTCACATTTCCTAATTTTGTTTTTAACCTAGCTCAGCAAAGCCTCAGCCGAATTTGACCATCTTGGTATCGATCGAAAGATCTTCCAAAAACCTAGACGTGCAAGGTCTTCAATTTTTATTTCTATTTTTGATTTTTCAAAAAATCGATTTCTCAAAAATCTGTTGTGTTTGAGCGACTACAAAAAGTGCTGCGAGCCAAAATTTGAAAATCGAAAACCATTGACGTCTGCATTTATATTGTTTCTTTTATTGTGCAAATTCCCTTTTTCAAAAATTAAATCTTTCCAAGGACTGCACATTTCCGTTGAAAAAGTTACCAAAAGCCATGAAGTCAATTTTTTTAAGAAATTAAATCAAATATTTGACATTTTCGAAGATTTTATCAGCTTTTTAGGTTTTTCATTTTCGATTTACTATTTTCACGGCTAAATAACTTAGCAAAGCGTTAACGTATTCTCATGTTTATTACATCAATTTAAAGCTAAGAAACTGCACATTTCAATCATATGAGTAATAATTTCATATTGAGACAAAAAATTTTTGCTACGACTACAAAACTGTCAAAAAAAAATTTTTATCACAATATGCACATCAAATGATAGCTTTTTCGTTTTGAACAACTTTCCTTAGAGACACATGTCGCTGGCAAAAATTAAACGCCAAGTCGGTACCCCTGAGTGCCACCTTAGTTCCTTCTGCAAGTTTTGGCTTTGCCTGTGGCTTAAACGCAAATTAATCAAAATTGTTTTTACAGATTCTACAGTAAAGATTTTCAGTATCAGAATCTGGTTCAACTAAAATCCACTTCTTCAGATCAACAATAGCATGAACCACGATTGCTCAAAATAAGCGCTTAAATGGCGTCGTATAAATATTGCCTAATCTGGCCAAAAGTAATCCGTATTACATTCGTCCTCTGGCTTTATAGCTGCAGCTTTTACTTTTTTTGCAGCTGGATTATCAGCTACTGCACACTCCAATTTTCTCCTGGCGATGAATCATCCATCACTTCGATCCAATCCTCCGTGTGCGCATGGTAAATTTCTGTCCGGGAAAATTTAGAAGTCGTGTAGTATGTAATGCTCAGAATCATAAGATCATAAGTGGGCAGCTAGCGGATTCTGGGGGGGGGTGAGGATGCCTTCTGGGGGGGGGGGAGGTGAAAACCCCCCAAACCCCCCCACGCTCATGTATGCTCAGAATCAAAATCAAAAAGTGTATCTTCTTCTTTCTGACATGCTGATTCATTAGAGCGACAGACGTCGGCTGTTGAGCTAGGTTCAAAAAGAAAAAACACGTGGATACTTTTTCAAAAATAAACTCGCCACCGGAACAATCGTTCATTTCTGCAGGCGTTGGCTTGCCAATTTTGAAAAATTGTGGTTGCATTGGGATGCTGGAGTCAGAGCATCTGTTTAAGCTACGGTCTTGAAACACACGAGCTCCTTCAACATCACGAAAAATATAATCTGTTTCTGATAGATTTGGAACCAGAGCTTCGAAAATACTGCATGCTGTAAACGCTTCTCTTCTAGAATAGACATAGAATAGAATCATATCCTTTCTCAGAGGTCGCAAAAACATAATAAATCCGTCTGTTATTAAATAAACTGGATTTTTCCTAGTGAACCACAGCAAAGAATCTAATCTCGTCGCTTCTTCTCCAGTTGCAGGTAGTAAAACAAGAGCTTCGGGGTAATCTCCGCCACTAACTAACATATCTGAACAGCGATCGCTGTCAGCTTTCAATAACTTTTTGAGATCAAATTCGGGTGTCTGTGAAAATTAAGTCTGGTTCCGGCTGTTGGCCTCCATGTCACTTCGGGTGTGGTCCGTGCCAGCTCTTTAATTAAAATTAATTTTAGTCCCATAGCACTTGGTTGCGTCGTACTGTCACAAACAAACCCCAGTTCGATAAATTCTCGTTTGTCAAGCTTTAGTGGTTGCTCACATCGAGTTTATAGGTCCGAGCTTATAGGCCTGCCTGCACCCTTCCTTTGCTGTTGACGGACCAATAAGAAACAGTACAAGCATCAGCATCGGCAGTAAAAAGTTGGGCCATAGAATACGGAACATTGATGTGTAACAAAATTCACTGTTTGCAAAACGTTAGCGGTAGAACTGGTAGAATATGGGCATGGAACAGGAAGAAAAGCAGAGCATTTGTGTCTGTATTTGGTTTGTATAAACTGGTTTGGATGGCAGCAACTGTGTCATTCAAAAATCAATCCAGTCGCAAGTCTACCTAAAGACCACACGCATTCACGCATGACTAAGCTAAGCTGCTTACGCGGGAGTAATAAATTAATTATCATTGCTGAAAATACTACATTAAAAATGAAACATGAATTTCGAATGTTAGTTAATTAATGAGCGATAATTAATTTACGAAATATATACTACTAACGTTAAATTTTAAGTCTGCCTGTTACATTACTCCTCCCTTCAGTCGCGCATCCGCGCGTGTTTTACTTTTAGTCAAAACATTTTCTTAACTAGCACTTTACTGCGCTCCTAGTGAGCGGTCCCCTCTTATCAAGTTAAGACTTTTAATGCCAGGTTCTTTTGTGTATTGGCTAGGCTGTGTAGTGTGCTCATATAAAAGGTTTTAACGTGCGAATAATAAATGAACATGAGGTGTAGTTAATACAGTAATAATAGCAATGCTATATATGTGAATGAATGAATGATTATAATGAAACAGACAATTAAGCGGCTACAGCATGATTTCAACGATATAAGCAGAAAACTTTGTTATAACCCCCTCCTGCTAACTTCCATGGGTGCGTAAATTTCTACCAGGCTACGTGATGAAAGTTTTGCCATTTGGCTACCGTTATACGAAAAAACTTCTGTCACGTATTTATGGCACAAAATAAAATCGTACTCCTTGGGACCCCACAATGAAATCAATAAGTCCTGCAAATAAGATGTATGGGATTGAATAACGTAGCAAATATACTAGAATAGGCAAGCTAGCAAACAAGGACAAGGACAAGCAAACGCAAGGACTGAAACGTAGTAAGTCAGTCTATACAGGCAAAGCGGCCGAAATGCTCATCAATTGAGGTCAAACATATTTGTGATTAGTTGCGGTTGCATATTTATGTGGTCATAATTAGCGATGTACCGATGTCGGCAGCGTTGTACATAGCCCTTAACGTAGAGGATCCATTTGCGTTTAGGGACCGTGTTATTACGTATCCAACGCCGGATTTTCTCTACGTCCTGCAGTACAACGTCACGCCACTTCGGTGCGAGCACTGTGAACTTCGTGCGCAGTCGAGGTGGATCGGGTAGCAGGGGTAGCAGACACTGGGGAAAATCTGGGGGCGAATGGGCACGGAGGGCTACAACAACAACAACAACAACAACAACAACATCGGGTAGCAGGGGACGACACTCTGAGTCGGACACCTGAGGGCGCCCTTTTTGCAATACATGCTGCCTTTGGGCGAGAGCTTGACCATTTGTGATTGCTGCCCGGCACGGCCGCCGCGCTTGCAATGCCCTTGTCGCTCTCAACATCTCGGTCGGAATCCATACGTTTAGTTACAATGCACAAGTCCGTGATTGAGATTGCTTCCGCAGTCGCGTGGGCTTCCTCTATACTCGCAGTGCTGATCAAATCAAGGAAATAGCGTCCTCACTACCCCACCTTTTTCGCTTAAGAAATTGCTTCACAGGGTAACTGAGGTGGCTTTTATTCTGCGCCACTCCCGATTAGCCGTCAAAAAAAGTTTTCGTGCATTTCTAGCATGCACCAATGCCTCAACCATTCCTAAATGCAGCAATCAAAATTTGTATATAGCTAACTCTGACCACAGTGTTTTCAAATACGAGATAGCATCTCGTTTGGGTTTATGTTTTTTTCTTATGATTTCAATAGCTCGCTTTTGCCCATTACATTCCAACATTAATAGATAGAAAAATGCCCTGCGGAGGAAAAACTCATAATAGAATAGGACTAAATAAGTGGAGATTGATGCTATCTAAAACTACCCAGTGGACAGTAATTGTGTTTGTGTATAACCTAAAATGTCCCTGTAATAAAAATCGTCACTGAAGCGGAAAAGTGAGCTTCTAAAAGTCTGGAAACAATAAAGTATTCGTATGACATACACATAAGCCAGGCCAGGCCTGCAAATAGCCTGAAGCGGAAAAGTGAGCTGCTAAAAGTCTTGAAACTAGAATGTATTCGTATAACAAACAGGCCGCTTTACTGCGCCCTATTCTTGCGGCACCACGGCTGATCGAAGAACAATGCAAAAAGCTTTGTTTTTTCAAAAGAAGAAATTGTTGACATCTACAAAGCTACCTAGTATAGTATCCGTAATGGAAGTAGTAGCAAGAGTACATAATGGGAAGTAAATGACACTCTTCTCATTGGCCGACTTGGCGGGGCTGTACATGCGTTGCACAATACTGGCCAAAAAAGGTCCCAAAGAGGACCGTTTCCAAATGGGTACTAGCAGGGCCTAGTCTAAACGGGCACGTATGTGCCCTGACATGACCCGTACCCAAATTGGCCCGTTTTGACAGCCACCAGCCAATCAAATTAGTGCAGCCTTTAAGCTTTGACCACAAAATGAGATTACGGTAGCTTGCTTGGGCGGAGATAAATCTAATTGGCTAATTGACTAATTGGCTAATCTAATTGACTATACTAGGTAGCTTTGAAGATGTCAACAATTTCTTCTGTCGAAAAAACAAAGCTTTTTGCAATGTTGTTCGATCAGCCGTAGTGCCGCAGTAATAGGGCGCAGCAAAGCGGCCTGTTTGTTATAAAGCGAATACATTCTAGTTTCAAGACTTTTAGCAGCTCACTTTTCCGCTTCAGGATATTTGCAGGCCTGGCCTGGCTTATATGTATGTCATACGAATACTTTCTAGCTTCCAGACTTTTAGAAGCTCACTTTTCCGCTTCAGTGACGATTTTTATTACAGGGACATTTTAGGTTATACACAAACACAATTACTGTCCACTGGGTAGTTTTAGTTACCATCAATCTCTACTTATTTAGTCCTATTATGAGTTTTTCCTCCGCAAGGCATTTTTCTGTCTAGTTTATATTATTTTTTAATTATCACATACAATTTACAACATCGCATACATTAAATAGCAGTGCGTGCAACATACTCCAGTTCACGAGCTTGTTGCGCGTATGTTCCTACCACTAATGTGTTCTGCTTCAGCAACTAAGGATCGGAACCCTAGTATCACTGCAACAGCAACATGTGTTATTCCGCAACATGTGTTATACATCAGTTGAACCCCACTGTGTCCAATATACCAAATGATCTAACTGCATCTACGCTTAGTATCTCAAAAGGCTCAGTTGTAAAAATTGGTTTCAGCGGAGCTTTTAGGTGTCTTTTGGGGGCCTTTTTGAAACACAGCTGACACATGATCAAACCCATTCTCTCACGTTAGTAAACATTGCTTCCCAGAACACTCTTCGTCGCATTTTTCTGAAAGTTTCATCAAATTTCAGTTTTTTTCATCAGTTTTATCGCTCCATCTTTTTTTTAATTTTTGCCTATGGCCTGTGCAGTGACGCAAATTTAAAGTCACTCAAATTTGGTGAACCCCAAAAACGGTTTTTTTCACATGTTGCCTTCGATGTTAGATTTGAAAATACATATAGAAAATCCGGACATACGCTTTTGCGCACACATGTGGGCTCGTATTATGCCAGGTTTCAGTTTGATTGGCTACATCTGGGCCCGATTTATCGAAGCAAAATGTTCGTCATCAGAAATGTTCGTCATCGAAAATGTTCGTCATCGAAAATTTTGGATTGATCGAAACATTTTCGATGACGAACATTTGCTTTTTCGATGACGAACATTTGCTTATTCAACGGCGAGTTCGTCATCGAAAATGTTCGTCATCGAAAAGTTCGTCATCAAAAATGTTCGTCATGGAAAAAGCAAATGTTCGTCATCGAAAAAGCACATGTTCGTCATCGAAAAAGCAAATGTTCGTCATCGAAAATGTTCATCATTGAAAATTTGCAGCGTTCGAAAGTAGATCAGTCACTCTAAGTCTAAACTCTAAACATTCTGAATTAGAACACTTTGATTAAAGTAAAAATTCTCTACTAATAATAATAACTACTACTAACTACTACCAATACTACTACTACTACTACCTAAGACTACCTAATACTACTAAAATTGAGGTACAATAAAGTATTGAATTTAGTGGTTCTGTCTGGTGTCAATAGATAGTGGCAAACTCTCAACGTTTAATATTATTTTGTTTCAACTTTTCCGCAACATTCAACAAAGTTTTGAAAAACTTTACGTAAATCATTTTGCCGAAAGAGAACTAATTTAATAGTTCAGAAAAGCTGGTTATGATTTCACAGAGCTCGGTTCATATACTCGCCCTTGTCCTTGTCCCTATCATTTTGTCCTTGAGCAATTCCAAGATTACCTGGCCAAATATATAAACCGATTTGACGTCAATTCCACACCGAATACAAAAACTATCTAAAACGCTTCCGTTTCACGGCAGCTGACCGAAATATGCCCCAGTCCTTGTCTCTATGTGTTCTTAAGGACAAGTATGAACCGGTCTTAAAAATTAAGTACGCCTAAACCAAATGTTTGAAACGGCCAGTCAATTCTCTTTGTAGTTATGGCCGCAGATATCAGTTAACAGTTATTAGGGTCGAGGTCGATTCATACTTCAGTAGGGCATATGGACAAAGCCTGTATAATCTAAGTTTAATAAGTTTAATAAGTTTTAATTCTTATTTTTAAGGCAAACGCGCATAGCTTGGGCCTAAGGTGCGATTCATATTTTTGAGCAGTATGTCAGTTTGTTCGTATGCCCGGGAGTTTCGGCTAATTGAAAATAAATGAGCTGCACTATTTATATTAATATTTAATTAATATTAAATAAGGTTGGCTGTTTATATTAATATTGAAATTACTGTCCGCTGCTTATGTAACTACCGAAAGATGTTCGCAATTGAAATTTTCAACGGCGGTACCGAGCTCCGTTGAAATGTTCGTCATCGAAAAAATTTTCGATGACGAGCTTTTGTCATTTAGAATATAATAATGTTCTAAAAGACCAAAGCTCGTCATCGAAAAGTTTCTCGATGACGAACATTTTCGATGACCAACATTTGTCTTTTGATAAATCACTGTTGAAAAAACAATTAATTTTCATCATCGAAAATGTTTCGATCAATCCAAAATTTTTGATGACGAACATATTCGATGACGAACAGTTGTCTTTTCAATAACGAACATGTATTTTCGATGACGAACATTTGGTTTTTCGATGACGAACATTTTTGATGACGAACATTTGTTTTTTCGATGACGAACATTTTTGATGACGAACATTTTCGATGACGAACTTTTGATGACGAACATTTTCGATGACGAACATTTTGTTTCGATAAATCGGGCCCTGGTCTGTGCTAGACCTGCCCAACTAACGGCTATCTTTGCGCACTTTTGCTTATGTAAATACACTGACAAGCACTGAGCCAAAAGTTCAGCTTCAAGCTAATTCTTCTTATCCGAGGTAGAGATGCCTTGGAGGAGTAACATAATATGTGAAAATGTGCGAAGTTAAAGAACTTTGATTTTTGACCTGGTTACCCCCCTTCTTAATGTACATTTTTGAGCACTAACAACGAAATTAGCCTACTCTTGCTGGAGATGCGTCACCACAGGCAATGGATCCCAGAGGAGCAGATCTGGCACCCAAGTAAACAGTGAGATTAGGCTGGGCCGTGGAAATGCTCATGAAAGAGCCCACTTCGCTTTCCACGGGGGCTGTCCAGATACTGGTATCCGCTCTGGTCATCTGGTCAGCCTAAAATAATATATATATATATATATATATATATATATATATATATATATATATATGTATATATATATATATATAATTAATGCTTTAATCAATCGCCTGTACTTCGGCCTGTGTCAGGCCTTCTGAGGGCTACGATTACAATAATTTCAAATTTACAGTAATATATATTTGCAAAAAAGTGCAAAGCTTTAATCGGAGTACATTCAGTTTGCAAACATGTTTCTTCATGTTTTGCGAAATTTTTTTCCATCCCGTTTTGATGTTTACAAAAATTTTTCTACTCAAATGGTGAAAGAGTGACAAAATAGGAAGTAATTCTTCATAGTATGGCAAACCCTAACATACGACTGCAATTAACGAGTATGCATTGGCATTCCACATAATTTTTATTTAAAAAAATCGTAAGTGCTGCGCAGTCAACAAACATGAGCACGTATAAAATAAAAAAAAAGGTTGTAAAACCACGACCGTAATGCATGTAGGGTCAAAATTTTCGGGTGCGTCTCCGCCCAATTTTTGGAAAATTTTCGAAAGTGTCAATTTCACCCAATTTCGCCCAAATTTTCGAGACCCTCCCCAGGAACCCTTGATCCCGAGCCTTGGTACATGTATGCCAAGGACATAAATCAAAACCGTGAGACAAACAAGCCCTAACAAATAAAAACGGCAAACCGTAAACAATCCTAACAAACTTGTGGAATTTCGCACCAACGAAAGATCTATTTAAAGTGAGGCTGGCCGAGATATAAACGGTCTGTTATTCCATTATCTATCGAACAAACCAAAACAACTGCACTACTTACTTCCATAAATCTATGTTCCATTTCGCATTCTTTTTCGGCTTCTTCAATGATTTTTTCCGGATCTTTAGCAACTGAAATGAATTAAAATAGACCTGATAATGTCAGAAGCCAGAAGGCTCAGTTTTCCTCAACTTTATTACTACATCAAGATATTATGAAGAAGTAATCTGTGATTTACAAAATACAGCTGAAAAGCAACAACATGACTATTTTCTGAAAAGAACAATTTTTTCAGAAAAGTAAAAAATTGCTCAATAAAATATTACAACCTGAAGAGACTTTTAAGGTTACAGATGGGTACTGTTACGCAAACATTAGTACTCTTCGTTGATTCATTGTCGTGTTAAGCTGTACATGAAAACGACAAATTAGTGAGAAATTCAAGTCTGTCCGGAAAAAAACTCATGTAATGCTATCCCATTATAAGGACACGATACGGTGCCGCCTGACAGCCTACTCCATTCATAGTCAGTCGATATACTCATGACTTTATAATATGCCAATACGATTATTCTGGTCCCAGCCATTCTGTCCCAAAGGCATTATAGAAAAAATACGCCGCTAAATTTTGCAAAGTTTCATACGAATCAAGTCGAAATCAAGTACAGGGGCCTGTTGCTCAACTTTACAAATCTTACAATTGTAACAATTGTAAGTGCAAAATCAGGTGATTCGTAATGAATTGATATGATGAATTCGTAACGAATCACCTGATTTTGCACTTACAATTGTTACAATTGTAGGATTTGTAAAGTTGAGCAACAGGCCCCAGTGCGCGTGCAAAAATTGGATCAAACCGATTGCAGCTGACAAAACTTTCATTTTTATTTATCACAGCAGCTGACAAAATTTTGTCATTGTGCCTGTGTCCTTCAAAAATCGTATGAATTCGACTCTATTCCGCGAGCTGTTTGTTTGGCCTTTTTAAAACTTCAACCCACCTTCGCCATCGAATTCATCCTCAAACATCTCCGCCATTTCAGCTTGACCCTGCACATCCACGTCATTCAGCCACGACTCAATCACAGGGTCCGTCATTTTCTCCGCCAAATTCTCTTTCCCAAAAGTTTCTGCGGCTTGACCACATCTCGAAACCTGTTCTTCGAATGCTTCAGACGCTATATAGGCTGATTGTTTGGTCTCTAAATCGCTACGAGTGTCCCCTCCTGGACCGGGAGTTCTGTCTACGACGGTTACAGAGTTACGGAGACCGCCGGTGGTGGCTGCTGTTACGTACAAGCCGTCCGGATCTGGGCTACGCTTGGAATCGGTCGACGCGTAGTCGGATACCTGAATCAATTTTTATTAAAAAAAGTGGTAACTGAAATTTACAACTACAGTTAGTATATACAATGTATGCTCTCGTTTTGATGCTAGACTTCACATACTCACATTTCAAACGTGACACTCGTACGAAAATGGGAGCGCTAATGAAAATGTCATGGAACAGTACCTGCAGAGTTTTGTTACCTTTTTCAGCTGTTTGTGAAAGGTTTGCGATAACACATTTAAGTAAATAAGATTACCGCAAACCTCTGACGCAGACAAACACTAGAAATTCGGTAAAAACACTGAAAAAACAGGTATATATACTGGTTCATGACATTTCATTAGCGCCAAAATTTTCGTACGAGTGCTATGTTTGAGATATGAGCATATATGTGAAGTGTAGCACCAAAGCTACGGAATTCAATCCAATAATAAATGTATATATAAACATATTAAAATTTCCGTTTTCAAGCTAAAATTACATCTGAATAGTTCACGGCCGCAGTGACCAGTGTTTTTTTTTTTCGTCAAAAATTTTGCGTCGTCTGACGCACATGCCCAAATTTTTTTGCGTCATTTTGAAAAAAAGTGCGCAGAGCGGTTATAATGCTATCTATGCACGAGTTTCAGGTGAAAATCACTTTATTATGGCAATGGCCGTCCTCAATTACGATTTTGGAATTTCAAAAAATTTTTCTGAAAAAATTTTCAATTCTACATTTAAAAAATTTCGGGGGGATGGCTTTTTGGATTTTTTGTAATGGGTTACAATGCACTGTTTCAATATTAACATAAAAATGTGAATTTATTGAAAATGGAAGACCATGTTGCCAGAAGTTGCAGGGGTCTGGGGGCGGCAGCCCCCAGGAAAAAAATCGGGAAAATTTTTTATTTTTAGTCCAAATTTGATCAATTGGAAACGTATCGAAAAGTTTTTTCGACCAGGCAATAAAAGCGAGGACTTTTGCGTAAAAATTCACTGCTTGAAAAAGTACAAAAAGGGAACTGCAGTAGTTGCAGGGGTAATAGAATTCTCCTATTCCACATTCTGATAATAGCGCGGCAATCATCTAAATATCTATCGGCATTAATTGATGCTTTTAAGACACTTGCTGGGTGCGGCATGGTTCGACACTTGTTCTAATTTGTTCTAATTGGCATTTGTTCTAATCATATGTAATCTTAATCATAACTAATCATAATAGGTTGTAAACTGTCATTGAATCAGTTGTAGCTGTATATATACAGATCAAGCTTTAAACGTTAAACACATCAGAAAATTTTACAAATTTAATGGTTTCGACGCAATTTTGGAAAATTTTTCAAAATTTTCACGACGAAAATGCCATTTTCGGCACTTTTTGGCCGAATCAGCTATGCCATCCTTCAGCCTCAGCCGAAAAAAGTGCGTCACGGGACGCACATGGCCAAAAAAAAGTGCGAAATTTCGGAAAAAAAGTGCGGCGTTTCGCACTTTTTGACGCAAAAAAAAAACACTGGAGTGACCACAGCCTTTTGTGCTTTTCTGCACTGGCTTACGAATAACTAAGAGCCGATATTCACAACAACCAGACAACCACAACACACTACACAAACATACAAGTCTTTGCTGTTGTGAGTGGGATGTGGCAGGGAAGGCATCGTCATCATCGAAAACCAAAGAGCCCTCATCTGAAAAATCCTCATCAACAACTTCCTCTGACAATTTTCGTTCCGCCACAGCAGGATGTGTCTGATTTTGCTGCGATTCAGGCTCGGCATTGTAATCCTCAGGAAATTTTCTGGATTCCAAGTCCTCATTGTCTGATAAACCTGAAAGCATAAAAGAGTCTGCATTGAAAGATTTAACACCACACTTTTTTAGTGGTTACTTATTAATTTAAATTTACCGCCTGTGTAAGCAATCTCACTCGTTTATCGATTAATATTATAATTCCTTTTCTATCACTTATCTGGACAGAACGTTCTAGACACAGTGCACTATTGAAAGAAAACCATCGTGTTTACCAAAAGATTCCTCTGGGTTTTGGTACAAAGGCGGCCGCCGTAAGGTGTCTCCGCTGGCACCCACAAATCGCGTGCGCTGCTTGCGAGTGCTAAAACAACACCAGTATGTGATTTACTCTACTCATCAATAGGGATATCACGAATATCAACATAAACATCCGCAAAATTTCCCATCCATCTCCTCACCCACATCCGCAAAATTTTAGTTAGGATGGATGGATTTTGTCATCTCAGTAATCAATCCGGGTTAATTTATACATGGGCGTGGGGGCGTTTTCATTAATCCCCCCCCCCCAGATGGCAAGTTTACACCCCCCCCCCCCCCCCCCAGGTGCTTCTGCCCCCCCCCCCCCCCCCCAGAACGTGTAAAGGTAGCTCACGACGGCAACATAGGTGGCTCAGAAAGCAAAAATCGTGGTTCACGAAGAGAAAATGTGTGGAAAGGAAAAGTTGCGCCGCACCCCTTCCCCAGCGGTAGGTCCCCCCCACCTCAGAATTGGCTAGCTGCCCTACCCACATATGGTCACATTAATAATTGTAATAATTAATAATCATATTTAGTTGGTCAAAAAAATGTCGGTGGATCTCTCTACACAAATTTCGGGGTACCCTCTCCAGAGCCAATACGTCACCCCAAATTTTCGGGACTCTTCGACCTCCGACGGTCCATTCGTCTTCGGTGTTTTAAGAACGTTCCCCAACTCAATACATGCTTGAATACCGTCGTTAAGTCGAGAAAGTTACACGACATTTAGCAAAGCTTACGGTGTCGTAGCGTTCGGATTTTGATGCTGAATATCATTCAGATTAAGTAAGCCTGAGTGGTTATCATCTATAACAATAATCAGGTATTCAGGTGTATCTGAGCATGTTGTAATGTAACACTAACTGGAGACACGACATCTACTTTTCTAACAAACATTATAAAATAAATTACAGCTCTGTACTGGGCTAACATAAGTGCAAAATTTTGCAGTAAATATACTCATATTAGGTCTTATGATGCGTTGTATGGGACTTAACCCAACCCTATACATGAATTATGCAAAAATAATGCTAATTCGTTGCCTTATGTAAGCACAAAGCAAATTAATATAAGCGTCACTATTGGATACCAAGGTCCAAGACATACATTATTTTTCATAACTAAACTCAACTTCATAATTGGTCGAACCCTAATCTGGCTATGAAACATTTCTTTCCTACCATTGAAAGGTGGACTTGAAAGGATTCCTAGTGATGACTGCTCTAATTCACTTCTTTCCGCGAGCTGCGACATAAATGATCCGCCTTGTTCCGCAAATACACTGAAAACAAGCAAATATAATATATATATATAGTGGTGCGGGAACAAACATCGTACGCCTTTTCTGTATTTTTATACATAAGTGGTGCACAGCAGCCAAACCCTAAAAGTTCAAAAAACTGTGGTAAATTTTGTCACTGTGGACAAACCCACATAGTCGCAGGGGTCTGGGGGCGGCCGCCCCCAGAAAAAAATAGCACAAAATTATTTTTAACCTGAATTTGGTCGATTGGAGAAGTATAAATGTCGTAGCTGACACTGCTATTTGAATGAGTTAGCGATTCATCCTGATGAGACTGCTATCGAAAGGCATTGGATACTGCTAATCCCTTTCCTTTACAACATTCAACAACCTACTTGATAGGATGATAGGACACCTGATGCTTTGACCCCCGTTAGCGGCTAACGCGGGTCAAAATGTTCACTAACAACCCATTTTAACCTGCGGGCACACATGCTCTGGCTGCAGCTAAATACATCAAAAAGTGAAAATTGTTGCTTGGATCGTTACGGTATTTATGCCATTACAGCAAACAAACCGCCCAAGAAGGGCATTTATCTTTACTAGTTCAATTTAACAGCGGGTGTCCTATTAAGTATATATGTTGTTGAACGTTGTAAAGGATAAGCAGTTTTATTCAATGCCTTTCGATAGCAGTCTCATCCGGTTGAAACTGCTATAACAGTTTCACCAGGCTGAAACAGCTATAGCAGTCTCATTCAGATGAATCGCCAACTCATCCAAATAGCAGTTTCAACCACGAGATATATATATATATATATATATATATATATATATATATATATATATATATATATATATATATATATATATCGGACATTTTTTCACACAAATAAATTAAAACAAAAGGAAGAACGTTACATCGGACAGTGTATTACACAAGTAAATGCAGTATAATGTACATATATTGTATATACACTCGTATACTCATGCATAGGTATTGATGAAATATGAGAAGGTATGTATAGTAAGTTCCAAAGTTGCAGGTTCCGGGGGCGGCGCGGCAGCCCACAGGAAAAACAATTTGGAGAATTTTTGATTTTTAGACCAAATTTGGTTAATAGGAAACGTATAAATATTATATATATACCACAGTTTAACAAGGGGGGGTCTTGGGGGGTCCGGGACCCCCCCAGAATTTTGAATTCGGTACAAGGGCAAGCAAATTCTGAGCCCCGGTACAAGGGCAAGAAAAATTTCTACAAAATTTGCTGTTAAATATAGGCATTTCTATCAAATTTATGCATTTATGCAGCTAAAAATTGGTATTTTGGCCACATTTTTTAAAAAAATGGTCAATTTTTCGCTAAAACACGGCCATTTTTTTATCAGACTTGGTATATACAAGGGTGGTCAAAACAAAATGTCGGTACAGGACCCCCCCAGATTAGACCCTCGTGTTAATGTATGATATATATATATCGCCCCCCCCCTAGATCCGCCCCTGGTATATACATACAATCATAAATCATAGCATAGCATCAAAGCATTACAAACAAGAAAAGTTATTTTACTCTTTTCTATCGTCGTTATCGACATCTTTCAGTACGGTGGAGGTTAAACCAGGAAATAAAGTAGAGTTCAGTGAGTCACGCAACGGATTTCTGTTTTCGCCAGCTACTAT
>JASANF010015278.1:0-29768 GCA_030248245.1 Trissonchulus sp. WLG1_4 | reverse complement strand
TATTAAAATTAAAATAAAATCGCGTTTCTATTAATATTAATATTAATATTAAAAATGTTTGGGGTCTCCTATTTATATTAATATTAATATTAAAATCCCAGAGCACTATTTAAATAACGGTACTGTGCAGTTGTAATATGTATATATTTTCGAATGAGAAAGGTCGAAAATGAGAATTTTTGGCGGTTAACCGATTTTCTCCGCGGTTAACCGTCTATCCGGTTAACCAATTAACCGCGGATAACCGGTTATCCGGTTAACCGCGGTTAACCTCGGTTAACCGGTTAGTAATTTTAAAAATAGTGCGGTTAACCGGATAGCGATTTTGCTAACCGTGCCCATGCTTACATATAACATACATAATGAAAAGAATATGACATCCTCATTTTAGTTCGTAGCGCGGTAGGCGCATTCCACATTATTAGCGGCAAAAAACAGACTCAAACTCACACGTTGGGTGCATCCAATGGGTTCCCGGAAAAATTGATTTACCATTACCTAATTAGATTGTGGCATTCTTCCAGCTACGCCCACAAGGTGAGATTACGCCGCTACTGTGTCACTGGATACTATGATTTTAGCGACTAATACATATTTGCTGTGGGCTCAGGGCACTCTGAGGGTATTTGGATATTTTAAAAAATTACATGCCTTAGCTCTAATAAATTTAACTGATTTAATTTTTGCGCAAATAACTTAACTGACAACTTAACTGATTTAAAATTCTGTAACTTAAACATACCTACATTTGACCATGAATTTTCATATGCACGGGTTTTAGACATCTTTAGTTACTGATATTGAGTGATTTGGTGTTTTCACCAACTTGACTATTTGCATAGCATCTTGTCTTGACTCATAATTTTTTATCAATTTTAACTTTTTCATTATTATTCTTCACAATAATGAAACATAATTACAATTACAATTACACATTAAAATGGATATCACATTCAGTCCCGGCCAGAAATAGTGTCCCTTCGTCTTCGCGAAGGCGAAGACGCGAAAGCCATTCGCGAGTTTGAGAAAATTAAATTATCGCGAAGCTAATGCTAAAATGTTAACAGCTATTAGTAAGCTAATGCTGAAATCTACGTACATATGCGTGAAAAACGTACGCTACGCATATTTACGCCTATGTGTTTAAGCGGGCTAACCTTTTCACCTGCCAAGAAATGCGAAGAAAGGACACTACTTATGACCGGAAAAAATTCGCGAAGAAAAAGCCTCCGCATTCGCGAAAAAAGGAACCTTAGTTATCGCCGGGACTGTAAGTTAGGGAATAGGGAGGTAACACAACAGGCTTCTCCATTATGATCATGGCAACACTGATGATCATATGGTCAGTGCGCATCCGAAAACAGCACATAGGTATGTACTGTGTAGGTAGTTGGATTGATTCGACACTTCTGGCCCAAAGATTCCATGCTGCAAATTTTTGAACAATCGAAAGTAGTTTTCAACTGCGAACATTGCCAGCGACAATCGTCTTTTCGATAAATTGGGCCCTTTAATCTGCCCATAAAAGTCCAAAAACAGGCCACAAATTGGACTACAGTATCGATTCCAGTCCCAAAAATTTCGCCCATCAAAAACGTTCAGCGAAATTCCTCGCTTACTGTTTTTTCGACTTGCATCTCTTCGCTTGCAAGATTCGACCTACCTGCCATTGTAGTAATGTAAGTGTAACATGACGTAGAGAATTTGACGACCTACCCGAAATTACATCAGAAAATCGATAATCTCAATACCTATAGTAGGATCTGCGGCCTCTGAATTAATTATTGAACTGATTTTTTAAGTTTTGTACCAGTTTAGTAGTTTTACTTTACTTTACTCGTAAAATTAACATCTGCTATTAAAGTCAAAATCGCAAAAAATATGAAATTAAAATTATGCATTAGGCTTTTTACTTGCAGAATTATGTTCCAGAATGTAAATAGAAAATACACATATATACAGAAGGCAAACATTAGAGTAACATAAAATTAAAAAACCTTCAAATTTTGTTTTCTAAAAAAACGTTGTTTTGATTTCAATGAAGCAACAGTTTCTTCCAGTTCTAACCAGAGCAGGAATGGAAGGGCGTCATATGAATCATAGCAATATGGAAAACTTACAACCAAAAAAGTACACCAAATACATATGGATTTTGTAACTTTTTATTTTCAAGAGACTTTATACACAAATATAGTTACATTTAAGCCTGGTTCACACAAAGATACCTACAACATGGTACTCTTACTTTTTACTTTGAAATACAATCCGTTCCCACAGAAAAAAATGTTTAGTTTTCCTCGTAAGACTTGGATAAACCTGATTTGTGCACCCGCATCTTTGACTAGCAGTTGCTGCTCACTGCATGATAGCAAAAGCATGCGCGCATGCACTTCAACTGGCTTCATTGTTTAGGCAACAAGTAGAAAGTAAATTTCTAGTAATGAGTCTAAATTTAAACAAACTCCTTAGTAAAATGTACTTCTCTGTAAACCAAGACTTACAAGGTGTATTGCGCGGCCGCCTCAGCGGCCGTGCATACTAATTTCAGTTAATGCACTGAAACTGAAAATGCATGTAAATCATGCTCAGTTTCAGTGCATCACTGAAGCCTGCTGGAATGACCAGAGCTGTGACTTTTGTGCAACTCGCAGCGCGTACGTTGTGTGTGTGTTGTGTGTGTTGTGTGTGTCTCCATAACAAACGACAATGGCTGATTGAAAATCGATGATCTGCAATATCGATTCTTTTGAATCACTTTCAAGGCAGTTCTTCCCGTGATGCTCGTAACAAAATATTTAGTTACGATTTTAATCGAATCATCCAACGGAGCTGTGGCCTAAAGGTTAAGGCGTGTGACTGCGAAACACAGGGTAGGGAGTTCAATTCCCATCAGCTCTGAAATTTTTGCAATTTTTTTCGGACTTCGGAAGTAGAATAAAGTTTTGAATTTGTGTTTCTTTGCATGTAATAAAAATCAAATGTTATAGCATTCTAAATCACCGGTCAATTTTAAATTGTATGTACTTACACATACGTGAAACGCAATGCTCGAACAGATTTTCAGACTCATTCAGAATCGATTAAAAATGAAAAACTAAGTAGTAGGCAGGGGCGTAGCCAGGGGGGGGGGGAGGGGAATGGGGGGAATTCGCCTCCGCCCTCGAAATTTGAAATTTTACACAAGGGTCCCCCCTTTGGTTTTTATGGCCCGGCCGGAAAAATTTTCCGATACGTCTCCAATTCACCAAATTTGGCCTATAAAATCAAAAATTCCCCTAAATTTTGTCTGGGGGCTGTCGTCCCCAGACCCCTGTAACTTTGTGCATCAACCTGCCTTGCTTTTGAGTTTCGTTGAAGCGTGTGCATGTGTATATGAGTGCGTTGTGCACTATTTTTTGCTTAATACACTATTTAATGCATCGTTTTAGCTGTTTTATCGCAGCAAAAACGACACTTTTAGTTAATTTGCGGCTCGTAGTGTCAAAAATCTTCTTAAAGTGGTCAAATTTGCTAATTTCTGGACCCTTGTCGGCCCACCATTTTCGTAATTTTCGGTGTTTTAAGCTCCAATTTTACTTTAGATGCCGCCCTGGTCGAAAATTAGCGTTTTTTTGAAGGGCTAATGTATGTGTCGTTTTTTGCGTGAAAATTGCCACAATTAGTGCATTTTAACACATTTCAAAAAAGTCGTAAGTCATTCCTCCCCCGAAATTTCCTTCTGGATACGCCACTGGTAGTAGGTACTACTGACAAAAAGTTTTGGTGCGTGCCGCGCCTAATTTTACCGATACGGTAAAATAATACTATATTGTGGTCACGTCGACTTATGTGCGCACGTCAACAGAAGTGCTTGTTACGACTTGTTTGAAACTGACGTTTTACAAAATTTCACGACACGATTAGGATCGATCCATATTTATAGCTGCATGTCCGTTCAGCCTGCAAACGTACGAAAGAATCGCACCAGTCACACACATAAATATACGTATCACTTTTCATAATTTTTCCGGCTGAACTGACATGCGGCTGTAAGCATGAATCGAGCATTTGGGTAGCAATTTCATGATCTATTCATCATATTGACGGTCTTGCAGGTAGTTTTGGTTAAATGTCAATCTTGAGAATATCCTCTGGCTAATCGTCACCAACTTGAACTCGTCTTCTCCAATATTTTCAGGATTTTGCCCCGAGTCAGCTGTTTTGCTACAATAAAAATATAATATCAAATGTTGCAAACTGAAAGACAACATGGGGAGAGCATGCCTGACAGAAAAAAATGAAAACTCAAAAATCGAGAACAAATGCGAAAGGTATATAATATATGTTGGAGCTCAACAACTCATTTCACTTTTTGGCGTCACTACTCACATCATTGAAAATTAAAAAAACTATCATGGAAACAGACAATTAATGACATAGACTATTATCAAATTATAAAAACACTCGTGTCAGTATTACCAAAAAATTCAGATGCCTAGTTCACACAAAAAATATGCTCTGCTAATGTTCTATGTACCATGGTTTTTTTTGCGTAAAACACTGCGTATTTACGCAGTGAACCTTAAATTTACGCAGTCAAAAATAAAAATACGCAGAATTTACGCAGCCTTCATGTGCCCACCAAGCGGCAGTAAATCAAGCTTAGCCGAAAAAATTTTCCGATACGTCTCCAATTGACCAAATTTGGCCTAAAAATCAAAAATTTCTTCAATTTTTGTACTGGGGGCTGCGGCCCCCAGACCCCTGCAACTTTATGCTTTTGTGTTTCTTGCTATTGTCTTTCTTGCAAGCGTAAGCAAGTGTACATGGCTGCATTGTGGCATTGTGCACCATCTATTTGCTTAATACACTGTTAGCATACACGTATGAGGGGGGATCCTTTCTAGTAGGGTGGGAGGGTCCCAAAAACTTGGGTCAAATTTAGTAAAAATGGCAGTTTTTTTGGAAAAATTTTACAAAATTTTGCAAATGTAGGGCACTTTTAGTCAATCGGGGGGCAGGTTCCCCAAATTTGGCCGAAGAGACCCCCCCATAATTTCGTCCCCGTTACATGTATGGTTATTAGTGTATGTTTTGCTGTTTATCGCAGGGAAACGGACATTGACTGTCCGTCATAATGTCATGTCTAAAATCTCTTTTTTATCACTTTTAGTTTTGCTAGCTTCTAGATCCTCGCGGGCAAGCCGGTTGTGTGGTTTATGTTGTTTTCAAATCTAGGTTTACTTTTGACTATGGCCAAAAAATACCATTGTTTTAGAAGAATGTTCTAAGATGGGTAGTTTTTTAATCACATTCCAGTGCTTTTTTAACACATTTCAAAGAATCGAAAAGTCATTTCCTCAGCGTGAAACTACGCAAAAATGGCGCATTGGGCATAGTTCAGCGTACCAAAAACTTTCAAATTAATAGATGTGACCAAAACTCGCTTTTTGACGTCAATTCCAGTTTAATGTAATGTTTATTGTATTAGAATTGCTTGACACGCCGTCTAACTGCGTTGGCAATGTTTTTAACTAATTATATACTAGTTTTGGAAAAATACGCAGTCATTTCTAAAAATACGCAGTCAAAAATAAAAATACGCAGTCAAAAATAAAAATACGCAGTATTTACGCAGTGCCGATTTTCAAAAAAAACCCTGCTATGTACCCATAGTAAAATTGAATTTTTAGGAGTCCTCCTAGATAATCGTTAATGCCATGGCGATATAAATACCTTTTTGTGTTCCAACTTTGCAGTGTAGTTGGCAATGGAGTTTATCAAGGTACAATTACATGCTATTATAACTGAAGTGCATCCCGGTTATAAAGCACGACAATCACCCTTCCAGGTTCCAGACTACAATGTCTTGAGCTATCTAATATCTATGCCTGATGATTCTAGTTTTAAATGAACTGAAATAAACAAGACAAAAAAGTCATTATGAACAGGCGTTAGTCAAAAGAAGACAAAGCACTAAAACTGCCACAGTACCTTCTTCACTGCCTAACTGATACGCCAAATTCTGCATCCCTTTTATGTGATCCATCAAACGATCGGCACTAAGTCCACTTAACTCTGAAAAATACACCACAGAACAAGCTCGATTAGTTTGTTATTTTTTTGAAAATGGAAAAATTATGGGAAATTTTTGAAAACAAAACGAAACTGCTTTAAAGTTTTGACATAACACGCTAGCACATAGTTCGCGCAACAGTGAACACTGAAACTATGAATGAATGAATGTATGAATTAGTACATCCACTATCCAGTAACCACAGTCTTTCACTGAAACTAACCATGCATCAGATTGATATCTTCAGCATCCAGATCCAGGCCGGTTTTATCTCCTGGACTTTGCGACGAAGAAGTTGGCTGCAATTACACAAATTTAAAATAAAGGCTAGACTTCCATACTATCGACGTACAGAGCTCGATGAAACACAAAAGGTTCTATTAAACTTTCTTCTCTACTAAGGCTTATTACTATCTTTTCCTTTTCTTTCTGTCAAAGAATACCATTTTTAGTGCATGCGTTGTTTCATGTAGAAATGAATGCTTTCATTTTATTTTCAGAATGAACGATTTGGCAGCTGAAAGACGATTGGTTAGTTTGGGCATGCCAGCCAGGTAGAGGTAACCGTTCGTTGCCACCAGTGTCTTTGGACCTCTAGCATCGACATATCTTCTAGGAAAAGCTATTTGCAGCTGCAAAACGTGCAATTGCAGACTTGCAGCTCTAAAACGTGTGTTCGTAGTGACAACAAACAACTGCGTCGTGTCAAGGTAACATTATTAAATAGAGCTGATGTAGTGGTTACAGTACCAATATCTTACACGCTATCACTTTCTCAGACTATGCAGCCTAAAACTAAAGGACTATTACAGATTTACAGGTTAGGCTGCTGCTGCATAGCTTTTGTAATTAGAAAAAACGTGCAGCTAAGATTTCAATTTCGGACTTAATACAACTGTACTCTTGATACAACGCAAGTGGCTGTCTTACGCTGAAAGCTCCAGAAGCAAAGTCGGCAATCCCAGGAACTACAACACAGAATAAGCAAAAAAAAACAGACGTCGGAACAATACTAACCGTTACGAATGAATAAGAATGATACTAATGATAACAGTATAGCGACTAGAAAGTATTACCACGATGTATATAGCTGATGACTCCGCTAGGGATACTTCCCGGCGTACAGTCGGCAAAGTTACCAAAAATTCAGGCCGTCTGATCTTATACACGATTAGTTTCGTAATTTACTAGTAATTTCGTAATTTTGCCGGCTGGGGGTCGTTGCACCAACTTACAAGTCTTACAATTGTAACACTTGTAAGTTACGAATTCATTATATAATTTCATTACGAATCACCTGATTTTCCACTTACTATTGTAAGACTTGTAAGTTGGTGCAACGACCCCCTGAATGGACAAACGACATTAAGTATGTATAAAATATGAAATGAATCGACCATAAACGCTTGCGGATGAGCTTGTTCATAACATTTTCAAAACGTCTAAAAAACCAAAAGTGTACATTCAATCAGCATGCGCTGCGAACTGGGACTTTCAGAGAGACAATCTGACATCTATTAACACGAGACGCAGTTCTGTTACTCACTTGGTTCTGGCCACAAATCTGGTGACGCGCGATCATCCAATTTTTCGAAACTGAGTAAATCCGACTGCGCAGCGGAATTAGGCTGAGTAGAGCCAGACTGGGTATTCGTCTTGGATTCCATCTGAAGCTTGAATGCACAACATGTATGAGGGGGGAAGGGGGAGAACCCCCCAAAATCGTGGGTCCGGTGTGGAGGGTCCCAAAAGTCTGGGCTTTGTTAAAAATGGCACTTACCTAAAAAAATAGGGGAGTTTGGTTGATCTGGAGAAATGGGACCTCTAAATTTGGGCGGAGAGGTTCCCACAAAACTTTCATCCCGTTGCATAGGAATGCACCTTGCACGGCTGTGTCTTTAATGGTTTTCACAAATAAATTGGCGCAATTCAACGGTTTAAACAGATCACGATTACTGCTTTTTTTCACTTGTTGAATCAGGCACTAATATTTGCGATTGTCACTAATAATTTACGCTAAGCACGTAAAAACCCACGTAAACCTAAACCATAATCTACAGTTTTGAACACAAACACAAATTTAAATGCCTGATTTACATTCATGAACAAGTTTTCAGCAACAGCTAGTGTTCAATGTTAAGGGTCATGTCCATTCAGTCGTCAAAATTACGAAAATACTCACGTCGCAATCTGATCTTTCCCTCTATTATTGGTGTAATTAATTCGTAATCATGCCGGCTGAACGCACATACGGCTTCAAGTATGAATCGGCCCTGAGAGTCTGAGACGAAGTAATTGCGTTAAGTCGTGTGTATTCGTATTTGACAGCGAAACGGCACAAACTAAGACAATGAAGCCTAGCAGCAATTAGGGTTGTCAAGTCCTATAATAATTATGTCCCGCCTACAAATAGCAAATATGTGATAGTGAATGCGATAGCCGTGTTCCTTCCAAGGTAATAGAAAAAGTTGATCTGATGCTAAAAATGTTTATGCAATCAGTATTTACACAAATTTACAAAAGACAGGAATAAAGTTTACAACACGATCAACTCAAATATAATCAACAATTTACTAAAAAAGTTATACAACAAACACACAAAAATGCGTAAATTAACGTTCTACGTGATTTAAAGAAAGTATCAGGCTATGGTGACTAGCGACAAAAATACTGAAACATCTAACATAAAAGTTAAACTAGCAGCAACATGATTGACATACAATCAAGAGTACATAATAGCGTCTCACTCTATATAGAAGAAGAGTGAGACACTCTCCAGCCTGCCTGTGTTCTAGCACAGGCAGATGCGCTGGTCGTTTTCAGGCTACATGTTGACATTCTATGCAACATGTGACTGGCCAATCAGCGCGTAGATTCCGTGCGTAACACACTTTAGTATATAATCGCTGATGCGTTGATAAGCATTAAGATAGGGATAAAAGCTTAATAACTCATTATTTATTCATAGTCTGCTTGCAAAAACATTAAAAAAGGTTTGTAAATAGCTCTAGGGATATTTTGGGAAACTTTCAGCGAAATTGATTGAGAAACTTTTGAGATATAAACTTTTCTGAATTTCTTCAAAGTTTCTCAATCAATTTCGCTGAAAGTTTGCCAAAATATCCCCAAAGGTATTTGCAAACCTTTTTTAATGCTTTTGCAAACAGACTATGAATAAATAATGAGTTATTAACCTTTATCTCTATCCCGTTTTATGATTGGAGCACGTGCACAGGCGTCTGCCAATCAGAGAATAGAAGCTCGCTTCTGATTGGCCAGTCACATGTTGCATAGAATGTCAACATGTAGCCTGAAAACGACCAGCGCATCTGCCTGTGCTAGAACGCAGGCAGGCTAGAGAGTGTCTCACTCTTCTTCTATATAGAGTAAAACGCTATTATGTACTCTTGATACAATCAATCTAGCGACATTAAAGTATAAAATAAATATTTTCATATTAATGAATTTCATGTCCCAATACCTATAATATAGCTAACACTAGTTCAAAAATAGAGATAAACCATGTCAGTTAGTAGAAATTTGACATTTTTCTGGAATGAGAAGTTCACCGAAACACATCACTTGTCGCTATCAAAAACATAATTCTCATAAATATTATCCAATAACGGTTTACATTCGACATTGCCCTTCAGCTTCGCACATAACAGGAAGGCACCTGAAAGTTTTCTATGGATGGAGTAGGTTTCCGGGGGCGGAGGACTTAATCTATGCTTCAGCATGACTGGAACCAGTTCCTGAATTTTATGGGTCACTTTTTGGTGACCAAAGTCATAGAGTCCATCTTTGGCAAAAGCCTCGCCCAAAACCATTACGGCATCAATGTGCGCATCTTGCATAATTCTATCCTCATAGCCCGTGAGAAAACCAAGCTTTTCGGAGTGAGTCAAAATTCCTTGCCTATCTTGTAGGGCAGCGGCGCGAATGACGCGTAGGTAGTTGTCCACAAAAGTTTTAGAATAATCTCTGGTAGCACCTGAAATTAAAAAAAGACTTTTTAAGTAAATCAGTAAGAAGACCGTGCTCACAGACCAAAAAAATTTCTGATCAAATAAGTTTAGTCTAAATACGTATCGACGAAAACTCCTGCTACTTGTCTCCTTTTAAGCGGCTTAAAGCCTTAATACCCTAAACCATAGTCGAAAGTTGGCAAAGACGAAGGCTGATCTTCATTTGGCAGACAGAATGAAGGTGATGAAGGTGGCGCTCCGAATAACTGACTGCGTCATTTTTTCGTAGAATGTATGATGCGTCTCATGACGTGTAATTTAGTTTAAAATTAACTTGAATTTTCGAGAACAATTTAAATAAAGCAAACGTTTTTAAATAATAGATTTTTTAAAAATCAAGCAATGAACTAATGGGACCTGGATATGGTACACAATTTCCCCCAGTTCCTCACCAAAGTCTAACAGAACGATTCTTCCTCTCTGAGTATCGTAGAAGAAATTAGACCAGTTTGGATCGGACTGCATGCAGCGCCATTCGAATATTTCGCGCAGACAGAGGTTCAGCAATTGCCAGCTAATCCAGTCTCGGGTCTCTTGATCCAGATTCTCACATTTATCAAGCGGTAAACCTGTTGAGGGGAAACAGTATTATAGACATGTTAAAGTGTAGAAAAAATTGTGGTTGGAGCTGTAGGGTACACACTGTCTGACATTTCTCGATATTAATAGTGGAGGTGATCAAAAGTCTAAGGCACTTACATAATTCCTCTTTACCTGTTAAACTGCATAATTTTTAAAAAGTGAACAGCAACCTCAGTCTTGGCAAATGACAGTTTTTGACACATGTGTCAGATGTGGAGCATCTCTGGATTATGCAAATAAATTACTCACAAGAGGAAGAGGGTCAACGGTCCGATAATATTCTCATACTTTAGTATATTGGCTATTTAGTAGTTTCCGTTTCACACTTCTAACGTGATTACAAGCTACTCTATGATAGTGATCTATGCTTAATGATATGATCTATGCACTAGCGGTCCCAGATTTTGGTTTCGGGGGAGGGGGCGGAGGTCTGAAGAAGTTTTTTCACTTTTTATAATAACGTTTTTCGGCTTTACGCTACCTTGTTATTGCCGCAGCCATATTAAGGGCAATGAGTTGTGTCTGTTTGTAGTAAACGTCAGTGGCGTACCAAAAAAATGGATATTTTCCAAATGTTTAGGCCAAATTTAGTCAACTGGAGACGTATCTGAAATTTCCGACAGCAAAATAAAACAAAAGATGGAAACATCACATCAGACAGTGTATTGCACAACTAAATGCAGCATAATGTACTTATGTCGACATGAAAATGCTGCCTAATTTACTTGTGTATGCAATATGCATGCATCATAGGCTTCGATTTTTGATGAAAAATAAGAACTAGAAATAGTGAGCCACAGTCGCAAGGGTTTGGGCTTGGGGGCGGCAGCCCCCCCAAAAAATGGGGAAAATTTTTGATCTTTAGGCCAAGTTTGGCCAATTGGAGACGTATCGGAAATTTGTTTCGGCCGGACAATAAAAACCGAAGGGGGAGCCTTGTGTGAAATTTCAGTCGGAAAAAATTTCGGGGGGGGGGCAACCCCCCCCCTTTAAATCGCTTCTGGATCTATGGACTACGATTAATATAAAGGCGACACAATGAACTAACAACATACGCAATAATATACTTGATGCAGTAAAAACAAAAATTGACGGAAATGATTTTTGATTTATATTGATATAAAAAAAGGAGGGGGGGTGGGGGTGGGGTTTGTGGGTGTTTTTGGGGGGGGGGGGGGGGGGGGGGGAATTTTTTATTTTTTAAATAAATATATTATAAAATAAGATTTATTTTAAACTTAAAAAGAACGGGGTAAACCTATCTGCAAGAAAAAAGCATTATTTTATATTCTTATTTAAATATTATATTTTATTTTATGGACGGGGGGCCCCGGGTGGGGGGGCAGGGGGCGGTGTCTTTTTTAATTTGATTTTTTTTTGTATACTTCCTAACAACGGCCGGCCCCCACAAGAACCCAAAAAAAAACACACACCTCCAAAAAAATAGCCGTCCACGTAAGAAGAAAAATCCGTTTACTTTACCTTCAACAAGCTCAGTTGTTAAAATCTGTTTGGTGGTCAACTCGTCAATTACTGTCGGAACATAAAAATCGTCATTTCCAGCCAATAGTTTCTGAAACAAAATGTTCTGTGTTTCACCACTTCTAGATGGAAATTTTTAAAGAAGACACATTTTTTCATTGCTTGCTTGACATACTTTTTTCTACTGAATACACTTTTTCGGTACTAAATATGACAACGGAAAAAACTGACTGTATTCTGCATTTACCGCATCTACATCAGCGAAACGACTATGGCGATTTTTCCGGATTCACGGAAAATGAAAACCCCACGCCTAAGTATGACTATCACTACAATTAATGTTTTGGCTTATTCGTAACCCTATTGGTCCTCTGATTCGGTTAGGCCTTGACTCAACAACGACCGACAAATGAATCAGTGGAATGCTGACTCAAGTAAGAAGTGGTTCATAAGTAGAAACTATTTTGCAGCTCCAGCAAAAAGTTCACCATAAGCATGGCTCAGTCTATTTATAAATATGTTGTTACAATTACGACATATTTTTCAACTTATAACTACGTCTACAATATTGCTAGTGAAAATGCAAGTGTAAGTGTGCGACCCAAAAGATCAAATTCAATAAGGATTTTTCAAACGAAATTGAAGATGACTACAAAAATTACTCACTTTAAACTTTTTACTACATTCAGCCTCACGCAGATAGTCACACTCTTCTTCTAATTCATTGCGGGCGACGTTCACAAATGCTTCAGCATAAAGGCCTTTGGGAAGCAGATTGCTGAAATTCAAAACCGTCATCAGGTTGTCGATGTCAGAACCGATACTTTTTGCCACTCCTAAAACAACCAAACCAATTTAAGGGGGTAGTGTCGCGAAAGCAGTCGATTTTGCGCGACTGTAAAACTTGTTCAGTAAAATGTTAGAAATTGTTCTTTCTATATTTTAAAAATCTACCAAAAGGCAAATTATTTTGCCAAGTTTCAGCAAAATTGGTGCAGCATATAGTTTGCAATAATGTCTCAAAGTCGGAAAAATGACGAAAAAAAAAACCTATTCACATTCCATTTTTTAGTCACATTTATCACTTTTTCTGCTTAGTTTTTTTACACAGACTAATAGCACATTTATGTTGTAGTTTATGCACACAAAATTTAGTGCAGATTACTGTAGCGGCTGTGGAGTAATACTAATTTGAACTGTGAAGGTGTACTTAAACTGTAAAATAGTAGCAGCAATAATGATAAATTGTGAAAAATCTAGACGCTTATTTTCAAATCAGAAGAAAAACGAACCTTCAATTTTCTTTTTTCTTTTTTGTCGCAAAAAATTGTGCGTCCACACATTATGTGTACTTCACAAGCTGGCCAATCTGATATCTGGCTTGATTTTTCGAACTTTTATGTCCCTATTGTGTGATGTCTGGCTTACAAATGACGATTGGTCCAAGATATTTGTCAATATTGATAGTGTGATGTCTGGCAGTAATTATTTGCTACCATACAGCGTTGGACTAGCTTCTCATTGCATGTACTACTTCAAAACAAAAAGTTCTATTTTCACAGCCTATGAGCAAGACTGCTTTCGCGACACTACCCCCTTAAATGTGAAATTCAAAGTTGAAAGTTAAAGTGTAACTGTAAAAGTGAAACTCCGTAATCTTGTATGATATACTTGACGCTTGGCAGGAAAAAATGATAAAGATTGCATGTAAAACGAAAGAAAATACAGAAACCTAATAAAAAACGTATAGTAACAAAATCTGTATTATGGAGTGATTACTTTTCGATCTCAAATTATGATTTCAACAATCCAATAAAATTCAAGCAACAATGTTTAAAAATACTAACACACTTTCAATCTCTTCTTGACTAAAAATGGCCGGCCCTAAAAATAGTTAATTCAGCGTAATTCAATCATTCCAGATCAGACTGATATTTTATCATATCAAAAACTAGCACACCCTCTATTCTCTAAACGGAGCCTAAGCCTAACCTGGGTATTGGATTTTCATGGCGACCACCCGCCCGTCCAAAGCCACTGCCTTGTGCACCTGACCGATGCTGGCCGCTGCGAACGGTTTGTCGTCGAAAGACTGCAGTTTAGTTCTCCAATCGCTACCGAATTCGGCTTCCACGACTTTTTCCACCTGAAAAGAACATTCAACAATAAACAAAAGCTGTCACCGTGATTTTATGCCAATCCTAAGCTAGGATGAACGATTCTTTGCAACATAGAAATTGGAAAAACGCAAACAACTTTTCATGGAAAAAACAAATCACATCAAAATTATAAACGAATCACTTACCCAACATTTCTTAACTAACTACCTACAACTGCCTGCACTTCAATACATCGCATTATTTTATATGAAAAAAACTGTACGTATATTATTTAATAAAAAAATAATTGAAAGAACCACTCTGGATACTAACCAACCATTACTTTAAAAAAGATCTAAGCGAAAATGGATTAATTTAAAGTGAGTGTCACGTGTGTATATGTATCAGCTGCTTATTGAAAAGCAAATATAACAATATTGAGCATGCAACAGAATAATGAATGAAGTAAAATTATATCGCTGCAAATCAGTGTATATACCTGTTTTGTTGGCATGAAATCAGCACTGTATCGCACACGTTCGAAAATCTGCTGCAACTGTGGATGTATCATGCTGTTATCTTGTATACTGAGCATTTGGCCCAATTTCAGTGCAGCGCCACGCACACGACACAGCGTATTCACAATCCGTTCGGCGTTGGCTTCGGTTAAAAAAGGACTATTTCCCAGGGCGCTCCCGACTGAGTCTGAGCTCTGCAAACCCAGACCGCGACTAACCGCCTCTGTGGCCGCGCCCATGGCCAGGCCCAGGCCGAGAGAACTGAAATTGGCCAATCGGGCAAGTCGGGAGGCGGGCACACGACGCTCACGTGACCTGTCACTCAACTGCTGGCCACTGGAATCAAAACGAGAAGCGGTATCTATTTTTGGCTTACTACGTGGCGTAGCAGGCTTTTTCTTGAGCTCAGGTTCTGGCTTAGGTTTGCGGCCTCCACTTTGCTCCATTTTGGCGTTGGCCAAATCTATGTAGTACAAAACAAACATGATACAGAAAATATCTTGCTTTAAATTTCTAAGTCTGAAAAATGAACGTGCGATATGAAATACAGATACCTAGAATTTTTAATAACGATGTTCAATTTCATTCTAAAAGAACGCTTTAAACCAAGCACAAAGTTACACGCCTTTAGTATTTTTTGGGGGGGTTTTTTTTTTTTTTTTTTTATTTTAAATTTTGTAGGAAAAATTCTGATACGTCTCCAGATGACCAAATGGCGGTCACATTGGAATTGGTTTTGGGGCTGACGCCCCCAGACCCCTGCAAATTTGTCTTTGGTTTTGGGCTGGTCGGAAAAACTTTTGATACGCCTCCAATGACAGAATGGCCAGAAAGAAAACCCTGGGGCGCCGCCCCTAGAAGGGTTCTGGTTTGTAATCTTGGCGTTTTACGAATGCAAGTCAGCTAAAAAATGCATTAACCATACAAAAATCGAAGTCATTCCCCCCCGAAATTTTTTTCTGGGTACGCCACTGGTGTGAGGTGTCTTGTTGTACTTTCAGCAGCCTTTGGTGCTACTGAAACTTAGTGATGACTACTTACTGGTATTTTGTGACTAGCGGCAATTCTGTTAACTTTTTTTAACCATTAGTGTTCTTAACTACTTCATACAGGTTACACACCAAATAAAACGTACTAAGCGCTTCATCATAAGGTGCATCTTCAACTACAAGAGGCGCTTGAGCATTAACATCATCAGCACTCGACGTATGATCATAGTGAGTGTCGATTGGACTAGTCGTTAGACTTTCTTGAATTTTATTAGCTACAGAGGTCAAAAGGTCAGGCCCGCCAGTGGAAAGACCATAGGTCACAGCGGAAGCGCGTCCGTACGCTTCGTGTGCCAGTTCTCTCAGCTGCTGCGCTGAGGGAGTTGAAGTGGGAAGGGGGCATCGCCAAGGGTCGACCCCCCACTGCAAACGCCATAATCGTCGTTCATACTGCACTAGACTGTTCAGCAGCGTTCGAGCGCCCCTGGCTAAATACACCAAGTCGTTTGAAGATTGCATACAGGAGTCATGAACTAAAATTACAAATTGCATTCATCGTAACCAAGGAACGGCCTCTATGACATGCGGCCAGTGAACACTTCCCCAATTTGAAAAACGTATCGTAGTCTTGTTTTGTGCAAAGTTCACACCCGTCCTCATTCTTGTTCGTCTTTTTGCCACTACTCTCCAAACAATTATACGAAAAAACCTATTGCAAATATTTGATAGGTTTCGGTTGTTCATTACGGGACCGACTTTAAACCACAGCCGGACAGCCCCAAAAATTTCAGACTCCGCTATATGCATGATAAAAACAGTAGTTAGCGACACTAACATAAGGTTCTAATATAGCTGTTGTGTGGATCTATCACCTTTTAATCATCTAGCTAGCTATTTAGCTATTTCATCACACAATGTTTATTTGTTCTGATTTCTGCTATCGGCACAGGAGGTAAATTTGAGGCAACGTAAATACAGGTGAAATGATGATTCGACGCTGTCTGCGACCGCCAGTGTCTGCTATGGCTATCTTTGAAACTTGAGCAACGGAAGCTCCACTGTGGTATATAAGCTACAAGAAACTCTACCTCTAAGGCAATTTTCAATTCATTTAATAGTTCAATTTTCTAGTTCGTAGTTCCTATCAAAAGTGTAACAGTTCATTTCTTAATCAAAACTTTGCCACACAACATTTTTAACGGTTAATATTCAACATGGTAACATTCAACGAAATATTTATTTACAATTAACGAAACCATAAAATTATAAATTAACAGTTACAGTTAACATGTAGATTGTAGACGTACCAACTATTATTACCAAATGCTAAGGTTAAAGAAAAAATAACGCAGAACCCACGACATAACGCGGCTGAGCCTTGATGAGACGTTCATCTCCATCACAAGATCCTTTAACTGCAAGGGTATTATACCTTCGCAAGCAACAACATCCGCTTAGACGGGAAAGGCCCCAAAAAATCGGGTCCCCTTTTTTGCCAGATACCACTCTCGCACTGCCCCAAATTTCAAACCGTTAAAAGCTTTCTACCAGTCCCTAGTCGACTGACAGCATTTTTTCTATTGTGAGGCTAAAAAAGTTGCAACTTTTTCATAGCTTAGGCCAACATCTAACGAAGTAACAAATTTAGGAAGGCCTCTTGAGCCAAATTTGTAGGCGTCAAAGATTCAAAACCTGGCTACAGCTGTTAACCGACTTCTACCATGCTTTAGTTTTAGTAAAATATAGTGGAATGCATACTAAATATAATAACATTAATTAGTTAGACTTAAACTGGCACACACGGGCATGGATACGGTTTAATGTGATTGTTGTAAGTAAACCTCACCCCCCTCCAGTCTAAAACTGCAATCCTCTTGCTCTTCTTCAAACTTATACTCCGACACAGCCAAACCAAGTTCTTACTCTGAAATCATAGACCAACCAATCTGCCCCGATGCACATGTCAATACGTCATGTTACTCAGAGGATCACTCAGTGATCCAACCCACTCGCATTCCACCAGAAACGATGATACATATACAAGGCCAATTAAAGTCTGACAAAAATAGATGCGCCAATTACTTTTAGTGACATGACTGACAAGTCTGCGACTACTTGCTGTACTCTTCATAGTCAAAATCTATTCTTTTCGTAACGAAAACACATGTTTCGTTTTCTCAAGTGGTGCAACAATTTTTTGTCGGACTTTCGTTGAAAAAAAAGTCCGCCGTGAACAAGCAAAAATTAAAAATTAATAACAATTACAGCAAATAGTTGAACTGGGGCCGGTTATTGACATTTTAACGTCGGGTCATGTTAACACTGGCAAATCTAAGCAGCACTCGAAAACAAATTTATTTTTAATTCACTCAAACTGAATATGAGTGTCAAACTCAATACCAGAATTTGAAACTATTATTAATAACACTTCGCGATCTTCTAAGGTTTCATACTGGAAACCATAGGCTAATCACTAACCGAACCCACTAACATTACGATGTATTAGATTGACCACTATCACTCTTTAGTCCGCTTTTTATCCTTTTCACTCTTCTTATCACGCTTTTTCAAATTATCAACGTTGAGCTTCATCACGTTAGCATACGCCTATAATATAACCATAAACTAAGGTTGGCAATAACAAATTTTTTAAATAAAAGCTAAGCATTTTCCAGTATTTTGCACACAAAAATATCAAGATAATGAACCTGACAGACCCATAACCACCCTAAAAATTTAGCGCTTAAAATCTCTGCTCGTGAGCTACAAAAAAGTTCTCTACAATTATGTAGCGTACATATACATAATAACAACGTACTTACCAACTGGAATTTATTCACATCTTTGGGAGCTACCTAAAAATTTAACAACATTTCATAATTTTCCAGCGTCTTGGAAAATTCTTTTCACTGCAATGTAGAGGTCGAAATCTCCTCAATATGGTAAACTGCCGCTTCTAACTTTCTAAGCCACGAGCCTATCTTTACCGTGTTTTTGGCTCCATTTTTAGCGATTAGGAGCAACCCATCACAAAGCTTGCCTTTTCTAAGCCACTTTTCGAACGCCAGAAGCCTATCTTCAACGTGTTTTTGACTCAATTTTTTGCAGTTTTGGAGCAACTTCTCTGAAAAAGTATTTCGCTTCTACGCCGCCATTTACTACGCCAGTAGCCTATCTTTAACGTGTGCTTTCTGCTAAATTTAGGTCTTATGGCTTTATGGGAGCTACTTGACCTGAAAAGCATGCCGCTTCTAAGCCACAAACACTACGCCAGGCTAGGAGCCTATGTTTATCATATGTTTATGTAGTTCCTGACATAACATTGTTTCTTGACGGAATAAGTCAACTTACCCCACATGACATGTGTCGACCGGATGTGTCACCCAGATAATCCCTTCGATGACATTCATGGGAGTCACCTATATAAATCAGTCACCCAACAGGTAAAATGAATTTATTTGTTCGGGAGAAAAAATGTATTATACTCTTGGCACTGCCACAAAAAAGATGAAGATAAACTTGTTGTCTTATGATCATTGTGCACACAACAAATTGCGCATTTTAGAATATATATATATATATATATATATATATATATATATATATATATATATATATATATATATATATATATATATATATATATATATATATATATATATATAATATATATATATATATATATATATCGGCAATTGTGTTATTAATAATGTTAAATTTCCTAAAACTGATTTTTGTCCTTTGTAAGTTAGTTTAATAAAAGCTATGATCTTGATATGTGAGATTTTATACCTTATTATAAAAATAAAACAAATAGTCAAATACCATCAGCAAATAGTGTGACAGGTACTAACAAGCCGAATTCTAAAACTGTTATAAAATAGTAACTCAACCATAACAAACGCGAATTCTCAAGATTATTTCCAGGCAAACACCAAGTTTGCTCCAGTTACAATTGAAGTTTTCTCTAACTGAGACATAGTCATTGTACAAAGAAACAACCGTCGGTATTTTACGCTGAGAAACTATAAGAAGACTCAAACTTTTTTGTGGGCATGTTTCAGTATAAATCATGCAGCATCTTCATCACAGCAGCATTAATGTGTCCTGATATAGTGAAGTGGGGCAACTTTTTTTCATTTTTCAGCAGAAAATTTTTTTCATAGCTCATAACTTGGATCATCCTCAACCAATTTTGGAAATCTATATACCAAAGTGTGCGTCTATGTAAGGCCTACAATCGTGAAAAAGACTCGTATCTAAGTCCTGTAATTTTCTAGACGGCCAAAAATGGCGTTCCAAGATACCCGTTCCAAGTTACACCCCTGGGGCAACTTGAGACGTATGCAGATTTTTCTGCAATATTGCACTGTTTCTGCAAATCTGCTAATTTCCACAAAAATGCAACACACGAATGTAAACCTGTCATGACATGTCAACGTTTTGCAAAAAACCTTTTTATTCAACTGAAACAGCAGTTAGAAATCTCAAATGACAAAAATAAGCATAATTTACACGTATTTTAGTGCTAAAACGTGCTAAAACTGCAATGAAAATTTATTTTTTATTCTACAATAACTTGATCACTCATTTTGATCAGAAAACGAAGTCTTCACAGCACATTGGTATATTTCTTGACTTTCTCACTAAATGAAGGTAAAATCCGTACCAAAACTGTCGAAAATAAAATTTTCTAGCATCTAATATTCGCATTATGCAAGTAATATCAAACTTAAAATGTAGCAGAACGCAATAACCAACAAAATAAAAAAGTAAAAAAGTAAGAGCACGATTTAAAGAACAAAATTATTGGAATATTCCTGAGAAATCGTAAACAGTTTCCTGAGACTCAGTACACAGTAATGTTTAGGCTCAATGGGGGAAGTTAGCCGAGCAAATCATCCGTCAAAAATCCTTCTATTCGGTCGCACTCTGATAGTTTAAAAGTCATCTTTCGAGACTTTGGGTCAGGCGCTAATTCAACACTGCACTCTGCAGTAAATGTAACTCAGCGAGACTGATGGATCAATGTCATCAATTTTTGGCCATTCAAAATATCTAAATCCGTCCGCTTTCAGAGCTTTTCGAGTGACGTCTTCGTGTAGATATTTAAGGCCAACCGTGAGATCGATTTCATTTTTGTGCGTAACTTTCGCCAGAAACCAAGCAGCTTTACCAGAGCCCTCTTCACGGAATTAAGCTGCCACAAACATCCTCTCGGTCAGATCCTTCATGGTTAGGCGCTTTTCAGGCTCAGAGATCGGCGTCGTTGCCTCGAGATAACCGCCGGTATCTGGGGGTTCAGGCGACAGCGGAGGCAGTTGGATCGATCCCGCAGCATCCACAAATCCAGTTTCGTCGTAATTGAAAATCGAATTCGGTTCTAGCAGTTAACAGCGCAGCTTCGTCATCCGACAGGTTCGGATCCAGTGCGTTGTTTTTGCTCAGCGTATTTTGAAACAGTAAAGATAATTATCACAACTGAAATAGAATATTTTATAAAATTTTAAGTTTCAAAAATTTTATAAAATAGAAATTTGGAAATATCTATTACAAGCGTAAATAGTGATATTTATATCATACATATTGTCGGTAAACTCCATTATCATTACTGTTCACTTACTAAAACTTACACACTTGCAAACCACTATATTTTACTCCCAAACTACTATATTTTAATGACTACTGCTATTATCAATAAATCCAAATTATAACTAACAACTGTTATTAATAATCCTATCTATTTCACATCATTTAACGTTAAATTTTAGTCTTTTAGCAAGAAACAGCCGATAACGACCCTGCAGATTCAAGTGGAATTCAGTCAAAATTTCACGTGTGATTCCCTTGGCTCTAGCCCGCGTAATATTGTTGCTGTTTTTCAGACAAAGATCAGGGTGCCGCTGCTCGAACCTGTTGAACCAGTCACTACCCAGACGATTCTTCCGAAAAACCGCAGTTTTAATGCTGGCTTTGTCCATGACTTCTTTGACTAGCTCACCAAGCTGGTGGCGGGTGAGGGGGAATCCCCACCTGGCACAAGAGTCATACTAGAAACCGGTCTGTCCTCTATTTCTTCTGGGAGAACAGGTTGCCGGCCAGGCTTTCGGCGAGACAGAGAAATTTCGTCCAAGGGAACACCCTCCCATTTTTGTCGATCGAAAAGCACTTTGGCCCTCTGTAGAGAACCACCGCTGCTGCGCGTAATCATAGCCGCATTAAGGACTCTGGAATAACCAGACTCCTTTCGGTTCATTTTTTGATTAGCATCCAATAGTTCGTCTTCGGTAAATCGTTTATACGAACGTTTTCGGCTTGCTTTTCCTCGCTCGATTTGGTTTGGGCTTTTTGTGTTGCGGCAAGCCATGGCATTAATCAACACAATTAAGAAATTATCCTGAAACGCAATACAAGTTAATATAAACGTTACATTTCTTCTAGAATAAATGTGAAATTTGGTTTCTTAACACCAAATTGATAAAATGAATTTAGTTTTTGCGCGATAAGGTGTTTCATTATTGTACCTACAAGTCAGTAAAAGTTTTTAATTAAAAAATTATGTTTTCATCAAGTTTTAGCGACGCTACCCGTCAATTTTTCCTTCCTTTTGTTCCAATTAACCCTTCTTAAAAAATCGGGGCAACTGGAACATCCAGGGGTAGCTTGGGCCGTTTTATACTGGCCCACTGATACAAGCCATGCACCTGCAAAGTCGTAAAAATCCATCGTAAAAAATAGGTTTTTTAGCAGGGATAGGATTAGTTATAATGGAAACCTGACACTGTTTCTATTGAGCTGGTTTTGATTAAAAATTTCAATAATTTTTCGTGAGAAGGGATCCTGTTCTACCAACTTATATTCTGCCATATAAACTTTGCATTTGCATTTGTTTGACGCCCTAGCATTTCCTCTTCATAATCAGTAAAAAAATGCATCTGCTTTGCTTCTATGGCTGGAACGAGGTCCAAAAAAGTTCTAGGTCCTGTTTGTTCCATGTTGCCCCTATAATTCCAAGTAGCCCCAGCTAGCTATACTGCTACCAAACTAAACTTTTGTTTGGCTGATGATAATGTTTGGAAACATTGGTGTAATAGAACTATCAAGAGATTTATTACGGTTATATGAAGTATAAATTATACTACTAACGAGCAGGAAACAGATGACTCATTTATGTCACTGTCACGCGATCATCATAAACTTGAAAAAGCTCCACCGTTTTCACTTACTTACTTACGCACTTACTTTGTGATTATTGTTAACGATTCTGTTCGTTCAGTGAGTAACAAGAAGAATTTAAACTCAAGCAACGTCCATTGGTAAAATGAAATTTAAAAAAACAAACTTTCACAAAGACTAAAGTCTAAAACTTTCCTTATGTCAGTAATTATTACAAATTCTCAAAACATTCATCTACCTAAACTATAACAATTAGTATTCTACCAAGTCTTACTGTATTTCTCATAATATATCCCTAATTCGTCGTAGCCCTTCTATCCATTGTTTTGGCTGTTATTTGCGTATATAGTGTTGGGTGCCGCCGGCCTAGGCGGCTTCTGGATCCTACAGTAAAGTTAGCCTGCTTTTCTTCGTTTTGCTGATATGATAGCAGAGCGTGTACATAACTTTGGGCCTACGCTATCCTGCTGACCAAGCTAGTTGTTTTGGCTACCCACTGGTTTTGCTTTTAAGCTTCGCAGCTTTGGTGTTTTCATCTCACTGTTTACAACTTTGCTGTAGTTTTTTTCCTTCGTTGGGAGAAAAGGCCAAAGCCCATCGCAATGCCCTCGCTATGGCTTTCTGGTTGTCTTGGACTCGATTCTGAAGCGCGTGACGTGGATCGAATCGTCTTCCGTGTGACTTACACAATGCCACATAGCACACACACGCATGCACACACGCTCACACGCGCGTACACACAAAAACCTAAACATACTTATTTTGAGTGATTAATCCTGCCCACCTGTAGATCTGCTGGCAATATTGTGTTACTATCATATCATTGAAGCCGCATAGATATGTACTGTCAAGCCGTATGGACTTAATTACAAAACACCATAAGCTATATTAATAATATGAGTTCTTATCACTTTTAGGTTGTTTACTAATTGTTTGTCAATATTCTACACCACTTTCCCTTCAAGGTTGTTTTCCTTTGACAGTTGATCTGTGAAATCCTTTTCTTGTTCCGCATCAAGTTCCGCTCCAACGTCTACCGGCAAAGTTTTCTTCGTTGAAATTTGCACTGTTGCTTTTTCAGTTAACGAAAAACGCGGTCGCACGTGGTCGATATGTCGACGGAAGACTCCATTGTCTGTCTTGATTACATAAGAAACAGGCCCAGTTACTATCTCCACCGTGCCAGGAACTGGGGTACCCTGAAGGGGCCATATAGGGGGTCCTGAAAGGTCCTAGGCTAAAACAAACCCAAATTCGTGTTCAGGGGCGCAAATTATCCGTAGAGACATCAAAATCTCAATAATTTCGAAAATTTGACCCCTTTGGACCCTGTACGTGAGGAGGGTACCCTGGTGGGGCCGTAGGGGGGCACAGAGGGGTCCTAGACAAAAATGGACCTCGGATTCGTGTTCGGGGGCCCAAATTACCCTTGAGGACATTAAAATCTCAATTTCAAAAATTTTACCCCTTAGGAGCCCCTAGGGGGCTACCCTGAGGGGGCCATATAGGCGGGTCCAGGGGGGTCCTACGCAAAAACTAACACCAGATTCGTGTTCAGGGACCCAAATAACCCCTAGAAGCGTGATTATATGAAAAAACTCAAAAAAAATTTTCGACCCAAAAGTACCTTAGGTCACTTTTTGATGAGACCTGAGACTTCTGCCAATTTGCCTTGGGGTGCCAAAGTAAATACCATACACAACGCTGACCAAACAATATAGCACGAGTGAATAGCCAATAAAGTGTTATACATTGACAAAGTCACGAAAAACCATGTTTTCAGGGTGCCGGAGGGGGGTGCACCAGTTCTGGCTAACAGGAAAATCTGACTGCAAAACTAATAGCACCCTGCAATGCGTAGTATATGGGTTTTTATTCGCATACAGAACTACAGACCTCTATCTATAACCGTCTTGGCTGTACTGCCCATAGGGAGCATACTTCCTTAATACACGTGAATTACTTTCCGAGCCCCCTCCCCAGCGCTACAGTTACACGATCAACTTCAAAATAGCAGAGGCACTATAGCGCCACTACACTACCCTGCATGTAAGAGATGGAAGCTACTTCATGTGCGTGACTTCTCAAATGCTGGCTAGAAATTTTTCGGACTTTGTTTTTTTCGGACCCCAAAAAGGGGCTCCCCCCTCCCAGCAGAACCGAACGGGGTCGAAATTGAAAAAAGTGGCCCGTTACTTTCCAACTTTGTTCAAACTAAATGTGAAAAACATATATTCATGACAACCCTACAAGCGTCCGGTCCGGTAGAGCTGTTGAAAAAAAAGACGGAAAGTGTCGAATTTGCAAATGTCTTTTTTCATATCTCAAGTTAGACTCAACCAATCTCTCCGAAATTTTGTAGGCATATAGCCTTGCACTAGGCGGATACACACACCAAATTAAAAGTCAATCGCCTGCATATACTTTAAGTTATTAAAAAATTAAATTTCAAAAATCCGCATTGAGTGGATTTTTTCCTATTCTAGGATTGGGCACTGTCGCGCCAACCCTGATTCTCCGTTTAAACGTTTACACAAATCGCTCGTCACAGCCATTCGATTTGGGGTGATAGGGTGCTATTCCAATGTGCTTTATTCCAGTTATTTTAAAATCAATACTGGATCGTGCTCTGTGGCTGTTTTATCTTGTTTACAATTAGAAAATGAAGATTCAATTTGTGTTATTTGTATGTGTAAACACCAACAGCTTGTGATTCATCACTTTCACTATTCGTTTCTTTCGATTTCATCGTGAATCGTGACAAAAGGTCTGCATTGCCTTGATCCTTACTTGATCGGTAACTGATCTGATTCCGATAGTCCATCAATTTAAATGCCCACCTTTGCAGTCTGCTAGCTGCCATACGGGGTATAACTTTTCCGGGATGAAGAAGAGTGACCTAAAGGCTGATGATCTGTTATTAGCAGGAACTCTCTTCCATATAGATACTGATAAAACTTTTGAACGCCCACACTATAGCTAAAGCTTGAATCTACGCGCTGATTGGCCAGCCACATGTTGTACAAAACGGCAACATGTGGCCTAGAAATGACGATCGCATCTGCCTGCGCTATAACACAGGCAGAAAGGAGAGTGTCTCACTCTTCTTCTAAATAGAGTGAGACACTATTATGTACTCTTGGTCTTAATAATCTCAGTCTTAATGACAAGACCCCTTACGAAAAACTGATGAATTTTTTAGAATTTTGCAAGTTGTTAATGAAGCGGCTTAGAAACAGCATGCGTTAGGACAGTAGCTCGCATAAGACCTAAATTTATCAATAAAACACGTTAAAGATAGGTTACTGGCGTAGTCCATGGTGGCTAGAAGCGAGATACTTCTTCAGAGAAGTTGCTCCAAAACTGCAAAAAATTGAGTCAAAACACACGTTAAAGATAGGCTCCTGGTTTAGAAGCGGCAGTTTACCACTACTCCCCCTTTTTGGAAAAAATTAACAGCTATTTCCAAAGGGTTTTAATCACTAGAAAATCTCCGAATGCTTTTGACCTTACGGTACGACCAATAAATTACCACCATCTTTCAGGTCAAACACTTTGTGGTCCTGATTCAGAACGTCAAAACGTTTAGAAGGACAATTATTAATATTTCCTGCAAGACTTTTCGTTCAACGATTCTGCTGGAGGTAAAACGGCGTAAGCAAGGGTTACTTTGCTAATAATCGTAATAGTTTATAGCAAACAAAACAACATTTGCCATAGTTAGAGTAGAGTCAACATTGGTCAAACAGATTTAAGGTTCAAATTTTTAGAAAAAAATAATTGGCCCGAACCATGGTCAGTTCCTTCAGACTTCAAAAATTTGTGTGGTAACTAATTAATGCAAAAACCAAAATAATATAAGGCTTCTCTGAACGTCCACATGAGCTCTTTCAATATAACATTCTAACCACATGAGCTCTTTCAATATAACATTCTAACTCAATTTGAAAAATAAATCATCATAAGTAACGTAAGAGCGCTTGAACTAACCACAGTGCTGACATGTTTACTACCAAGTTTGGCCCGAAACAGACACTTGTACTCAGCGGCCGCGTGCACACTAGATGTGGTATCCGAGTCGCGCGGCTTCGGTTTGCTTCTTCCGTCGTCTAAAATTATACAACAAACATTTTTTCAGGGCGACTGCCAAGTACACCGTTTTCTGAAACCTTATATTTCTGCGTTACGCTAAGACTTGGTCCTAAACGTTAGAAACAAAAAATGAAATATCATCATCATGCTTAGGCATTATGGTCAACGTGTAAACAAAATTCATGTTTTGAAAGTTCGCTGATTTGGATAAAATTGGCATAGTGGTATTGATTATGGTTTACAGAAATGAACTAAATAAATAATAACATGAACGTACACCGTTTCATGGTGATGACGACGGACCCACTAGTTCCAGTCCGAGACCTTGAAAACATCCGTCCGAGTTCAGTGATGAACTAGAAAAAACAAAACCAAAATATAACAGCCACAAACAGAAACACAAAAAACCATGTACTGAATTCCAATCAATCATTTTTCTGCAAAAAAAATGAGAAAAAAGTAAGTATGCCCTTCCACTAAACCACTCGCTTAAATATATTATATACCTCAGTATAGTAGCGATTAGCGAATATTAAACAATTGCAGTTTCCTGAAGTTAATACTTTTGCCGCTACTTAAACTTGATCGCAAAAATCCCGTTCTTTAAAACCCGAGGTTTAACAGCGAAAGAGAAAGAAATTACAATTATACTTACTGCATCATTTTCCAGCAACATTATGGCCAACCAATTTGGCTCTGAAAATATAACAAACACGTCTTTAGTATACGAAGACTAGAAAGATGACTAACTCTAGAAAATTTAGGTACTATATTTTTAACAAAAAACATTATAATCTGCCTTCAAAAAAAATCATACCAAGACTGTCTCAAAGGATGAACCAAAAAATTTTAACTTTCTGAAAAAGTTTGCCTCCACCATTAGCACGTTTTTAGTTTCAGGAGCCAGGACCATAAAGGAAAAGCGAAACCTTTCTAAAAATTCATAGATGCCTGGTGGGGACAAGGACAAATTGCCTTCCGTTGTTGTGAAGACTCAATCAAATAATCATTTTAATTTTTCGCAAACGAACTGAACCCGACCCAAAGTTTCATGTGAAAAAGTCACAATTTGTTTGGAAGAGTTGTTTTAGACTCGCTTTAAAACAACACAAAAGGGAAAAGGGATACCTATATAAGAAATAGTTCAACTTTATCATTGATAAAAAGTACGTAAAGTTTGAGCCTGAAAGGAACATCTGACCAGAAACTTTTCCACTTTAGGCCAAAATTGATACTGTGGACGTGTCCGAACTTTCTTGGCCAACCACAAGCTTCGGAGTCATAAGGGACGAGCTTTAGTTAAAAGTACAATCTAAGAAAGATTTTATGGCAAGTTTCTTTCTTTTGACCCGCTCCTAGAGTAGCTATATAGCTGTTAACTACGCAGGCAACACAGAACATCAAAGTATTCATCGCAAGTTCAATCACTCCACCAATGAAATAGCAAGTAACTTTAAACGTTTACTTTTGTTTTTAAAACACCACTTCAGTAAAAACTCACAGCACGATATCACAAATGAATGTTTACTGTATCAATATCCAATGCATAAGCATAATAGCTAATAATGGACGGATAACTTAAAAAAATAAGACACAGAAGCGTTCAGTGAGCGACAACATGATCGAAATTAGGCTAAAATAATTACAAGCGTACGTGTATGAGAGGGTATAGGACGGAAAAACCAGCTCCCCTTTAGCCACTCGAGCGACTAAGAGGAAGGGTCCCGAAATTTAAAAAAACTGAGTAAAAAAGGCTTCAAAATTCAGGGTATTTTTGGTTCGGAGTTAGTAAAATGCATCACTAATAATATTCAACATAAGCGTTGACAGTAAAAGGACCTAATGTTCAATAAATTATTCCGTAGTTCTAAAGCTAAAAATTGAAAATTTTTCGTTGTCAAGTTCATAAAAATTTAATCAAACACGAAAAATACCAAAATAGTGTGCGTTGGTATCTTATAGTGTGATGTGACCGTACCGAGAAAAGTCTATGGTGCACTATAAAAGTTTTCGTGCAAACAAGAGTACCTAAGCCTTAAAATAGAGAAAAAATTAATTTGAAAATTCACTCCACAGACAAGCTTGTTTCAGAATGAATCCAGCCTAATAGACGCAAATAAAAATTCATCAGAATCTGCTTAAAAAGAATACAGATTACAGATTACAAATGCCACAACAAAATATATACTTTAAAGAGATCATTATTAATAGACTAGGATTTAGGAATAATACTGAGGCAATACGCAAAAGAGTGTAAGGTATTATAAATACGCTGAAAAAAATTAAGAGGCTGTGTGTCATTCTTTACGGGGGGGCTTAGCCCCCCCCCCGATTCGAAATTTCGGGACAAGCCCGCCCCTCAGATTTGACCTATCGGGACAAGCCCCCCTCCTTAATGGTGGAAAAAGGCGCCCGAAAACTGGTTTATCGCCCCCAGATCGCTGTAAAATGCTTCAAAAATAAACAAAAAGCGAAAAAATCGCTAAAAATATGCAAATTTTGCGAAAAATATCACATTTTTGGGAAAAAATTGTACTTTTTTCAGTTTTTGTTGGTTCAAGTCGCCGAAACGTCGGGACAAGCCTCCTAAACTTTCGAAAATCCGGGGGCAAGCCCCCCCCCCCAGACCGAGACCCCGTTGACATTATGTACTCTTGCCAGTACTCATTAGTCTATATAGTTTAGTTCACTAAATACTTCAAAGTCTGCTAGATAAAGGTGAGTGCTTTCAATCCATAGGTTTTGCT